>PVJC01003817.1:0-67735 GCA_004026665.1 Murina feae | reverse complement strand
TTCAAAAAGCTGTGTTTCACTAGAGGCAGTTTAATCGGAGCTGAGCTGAGGGGCGCAGCTTCACTTTCCCTCCTGCCGCAATGGAAAGGGCTGTTTACTCAGGTCCGTGAGTGGCGGCCGCCATGTTGGCTGGGCTAATTTGCATACAGCCGCTCTGATTGGCTGGTGGGCGTGGCTTACCCTGTCTCGGAGAAACGGTCAATTTTAATATTTCGCTTTTATTAGTTTAGATGTGCACCTAACAACAGAGACCCAAAATACATGAAGCAAAATTGAAGAAAGAAGTAAATAGTTCTATGGTAACAATTGGAGATTTCAATACCTCACTTTCAGCAATAAAGGAATCTCTACACATAAGGCCAGTAAAGAAGTAAGAGGTCTTGAACAATACTATCATCAAACTACACCTAACAGACATATTGAACATTCTACCAGTATAAAAATTCTTCCCAAGTGCCCATGGAAAAAATCTTTAAAACATACCATGTTGGCCCAAAACATATCTTAATAATTTATAAAGATTGAAACATACCAAGTATCTTCTCCAATTAGAATGAAATGAAGCTAAAAATCAATAACAAAGGGAAAGTTGGAAAATTCAAAAATACCTGAAAATTAAGCAACTATACTCTTAACCAACCAATAGATCCAAAAGGAAATTACAAGGAAACATTATAAAATAACTTGAGACAAGTGAAAATATAACACATGAAAATATTTTGGATGCAGGGAAAATTATGATGGAAAATCTGAAATTAATAACCTAACTTTATACTTTAAGAAACTAGAAAAAGGACAGTAAACGAAATCTAGAGCTAGCAGAATGGAGGAAATAAAAAGATTGCATAAGGCCCTGACTGGTTTGGCTCAGTGGATAGAGCGTCGGCCTGTGGACTCAAGGGTCACAGGTTCGATTCCAGTCAAGGGCATGTACCTTGGTTGCAGGCACATCCCCAGTAGGAGGTATGCAGGAGGCAGCTGATAGATGTTTCCCTCTCATTGATGTTTCTAACTCTCTATCCCTCTCCCTTCCTTTCTGTAAAAAATCAATAAAATATATTTTTAAAAAAAGATTGCATAGGTAAATGAAATAGAGAATAAAAAACAACAGTCAATGAAACTAAAATTTAGTTCTTTGAAAACATCAATAAGATTGATAAACCTTTAGTTAGACTGAGAAAAAGACAAATAAATAAAAATAGAAATAAAAGTGGGGACATTACTACCAACCCTAGTCAAACAAAAAGGTTATAAGAGAATACTATGAAAAATTGTGCACCAAAAAATTAGATAACTTAGAGGAAATGAACAATTTTCTAAAAACAATGCAAACTACCAAAGCTGACAAAAGCATAAACAGAAAATCTCAACAAACCTATAATAAGAGATTGAATCAGTAATGAAAATCCTTTCAACAAAGAAAAGCCCAGGACCATATAGCTTTATTGGTGAATTCTACCAAATATTTAAAGAAAAATTAACACTAATCCTCCCAACCTCCTTCAAGAAATAGAAGCGGAATGAAGACTTCCTAACTTGTTTGTAAGGCTAGGCATACTCTGAACCAAAGACAGAATGGAACACTAGACAAAATGAAAACTATAAACTAATATCACTTATGACTGTGAATGGAAAAAATTAAAAAATACTCAACAAAATACTAGCAAACAAGACCAACAGTATATTAAGAGGATTATAGTCATGACCAAGTGGGATTATCCCAGGAATGCATGGGTCATTTGACAAAAGACAGTCAATCAATGCAATGTACCACATTAATAGTTGGAAGGAAACAAATACCACAGGATCATCTCAATTGATGCAGAAAAGCATTTGACAAAATCAGACTTCTTTGATTTAAAAAAAAAAAAAAAGTGAGAAAACTAGGGAATAAAAGGAACTTTTCCAAAATAATAAAGAGAAATTTTGCAAAACCTGCAGCAAGGATCACCACTGCTTTCAACATTGTACTAGAAGTTCTAGCCAGCGCAATTTAAGAAAAAGAAATAAAATGTGTATGAACTGAATAAAAAGCAGTAAAACTATCACAATTTGTGACATAATCTTACATATAAAGAGAATCCCAAAGAATCTACAAAAATTTTTACTAGAGATAACTGAATTCAACAAATAAGATTAATATAAAATCACTTGTGTTTATTCATATCAGTAATAAACAATCCAAAGAAGATATAGAAAATCAAATTCTTTTATAATAGCATTCAAAATAATAAAATACCTAGAAGTAAATGTAATGATAGAAATGAAAGATTTGTATAATGTAAACTGTAAAATATTATTAAAGAAATAAAAGAAGACTAAATAAATAGAAAGGTTATTCATGGTTTGAAAGTCACAATATTATGAAATTGCAATATTACCTAAAGAGATCTACAAATTCAATGCAATCTCTGTCAAACTTCCAATATCTTTTTTTTCATAATTAGAAAAAACAATTTTTAAATTCATATGGAATTGTAAGGGGCCTGGAACAGCTAAAACAATATTGAAAAAGAAAAAATTTCTAGACTCATACTTTTCAAAATCAAAACATTAATCTAAATAGTATGTTATTGGCATAGAATAGATATACAAATCAATGGAATATAATTAGCAGTCCAGAATTAAACCCAAACATATATAATCAACTGAATTTCAACAAGGGTTGTAAGACTATTTAATGTGGAAAGATACTGGGACAACTGGATACCCATATGCAAAACAATGAAGTTGGATTCTATCCCATTCCATGTATAAACTTTAATTTCAGATTAATAAATAACCTAAATATAAGAGCTAAAACCAACAAACCCTTAGAAGAAACCATAGGAATATATCTTCATGATCTTGGATTTGGCAATGGATTATTAGCTATAACACAAAAGCACAAGCAATGAAAGAAAAAAAAATAGGTCAATAGGATTTCTTCAAATTAAAACTTTTGTGTATCAAAGGATACTATCAAGAGAGTGAAAAAAACGACCCACAGAATAGAATAAAATATTTACAAATTAAGGGTTTAATATCCAGAATATATTTTAAAAAAAACTCTTATAACTCGTGAATGAAAAATCAATCAAATAAAAATATGGATGAAAGACTTGAGGAGACAATTATATTTCCAAAAATATACAAATAGCAAACATGTAAAGACCTTCCACATCAGTAATCACTAGGGAAAGGCAAATCAAAACCACCAAAAGATATACCCTTTCACACACATTAGGATGGGCATAACCAAAAATGTAAAATAACGAACGTTGAAAAAGTGTTAGAGAAATTGGAGCCCTTCCACATTGCTGTGGGACTGTAAACTGGTACAACTGTGGCTCCTCAGTTAGACATGGAATTGCAATGACCCAGCAAAGCCACTGCTAGCATTTCCACCCAAGAAAAATGAAAACATACCTACAATCTTATATACTAAAGTTTATAGAAGCTTATTCTTAATAGTAAAATGTTGAAACTACTCAAATATCCAACAACAGATGAATGAATTAACAAATTTTGGTGTATATGTACAATGGGATAGTCTTCAGCCATAAAAAAAAATAATGAAGGACAGATAGATGTTATGGAAAAACCTCAAAAACATTATGCTAACTGAAAGAAACCAGATACAAAAAATATAATCCCATTTATGTGAAATAATCCAGATTAGCAAATCCATAAAAACAGAAAGCAGATTGGTGGTTGCCAAAAGCTGGGAGAGGTAGGAAAAAATGTGGAATAACTGTTTCATGGGTATGGGTTTTCTTTTGAGGTGATGAAATGTTTTGACACTAGATAGAGGGGTTGGTTGAAGAACATTGTAAATGTACTAAATGCCACTAAATTGTCCACTTTAAAAGTTAAATTTATGACAGTGACCAGCATGTAGTAAGTTATTATTACTCTCATATATTTCTATAAACAAAAACAATATTCAGATGTGTAAAAACTCAGATACTCCAGAATGAAATCTTAGTACTTTGTCTCCTAGAAATGAATCTATTGGACATTACAGAAGCGGACAACTGGGCCTACTGCACAAATTATCAAACTGAAGTTATAAGTATGACCTTTATTAAACAGCCAGAAAAGGAAGAAAAATTTGCAGATAAACCATAGATGTTAATAAATGCAATCTTGAAAATAAACTTGTGCTGGGTACACACAAAGAAAGTAAAAGGCTAAGGTGAGTTGTGGACCAAGCGATGTGGTGGAAAGAATCAAGTGTTCTTAACTACTGAGACTTTTTCCTCCCCTTTCCCCATGGTGACAAGCTCTTCTTTTGGCATCCAACTCATAGTCCTTGCGGTTTCTAGAGAACCTAGTCTGCAGATCATTTTGATAAAAATGGTCAAAGAGTCACATAGGAGCAGTTAAATCACCGCTTTACACACACTGGAATGACATGCTTACCAGAAACAGAAGTCTGGTGTCGAGAAAGCACAAGGGAAGTGCAAACTTTAATTTTTGAGATTTGAGGTTTTATCCTTCAGTATCAATCATTCCGTTAGGAGTGAAATTTTAATTTGTTAAATTTAATTCTGCAGGAGTATGTGGATGTTCTAGTCTATGTCCAGATCCGTGCCAGATTTCAGAACGGAGGCTGAGGCCGGGGAAGGCGTGGTGAAAGTCCCGGCAGCACCCCCAATGCGAGAAATGCAGATACAGTATAGGAGAAAGAGGCCGTAGTCTCAGTTTCCTTGTGTTATGAGGACACTGACCATTGTAGACGGCTGCAGTGAGGCTCTGATTAAGCGGAATCAAAAGTACCTCAAAAACTTTACAGGACAGTTTAGGGATGGCAGGCACTCCTTTCTGGAGGCAGTGAGCATATACTCCACCCACCTCATCAAACCTGGATGTCACCTAGGATACTTACCAGTCCTCAGAGAGCTCCTATGAGCAGATCATCTAGCTGCGGCACATGACTACACAGACAGTATAAATGAGAGGAGTTATTATTACTGAAAACTGAAAAGGTGAATTCAATTTCCCAGATCTCCTCGGTATCACTCTAGCTCCTGGCCACTAGGGGAGGTTAGGAAGCCCCATTTTTCAGATCTTAGTTCAGCATCTTCTGTCCTGCCCAGGGGATATTTTCCTTTTATTGCCTCCCTGAAATCAAAGATGTCTGCTAGAAATTAAATAATCCTTACTAGAATCTATTGAGTGTGACCATAAGCCAAGCGCCACACTAAACACTTGACCTACCTTGTATCAAACTCAGGGACAATTACAGGATGTGATTTTCTAAAAGGGGGCATATCTGAAAGGGCTTTCTAAAAGAAATGAGGCCTGATTATAGCAATGACTAACAGTAAAGGAGGACTTTACAGCTGGCAACTGGGTCTGATAACCACAATAACACATTTGCTCTTTCCAAAAACTCTTAAGGCTGGTGGGGGTAGCTGTTAATATCCCCGGGACAGAAGAGTGACTCACTCAAGTTCTTGTTATAGTAGTAGTGCAGGGTCTGAAACTCTCTTCTACATTCCCAACACATTAGCCTTGACTTCCAGATACAGAGAATATTGTGCAATGAGACTGCAGTTTCATAATTTACTGCCTCACCTTCCTTTCTGAAATCTGCCTTGCCTTTGGTGTTTGTGTGAGACCTCTGAAAGACTCTCCTGCAGATAGCTACTTATCTTCTCTTGATCTAATATTTCCAAGCATTGCTGGGGAAAAAAATCACCTAACACAAAATTTCCAAGCACTATAACTTAAAAAAAACACACTCATCTGCAAGGCAATAAAGAACAGTGGGTAAAAACTTGGGTTCTAGAGCCTAGGCATGAAACCCGATTGTAGTACTGTGTAACCTTCAGCAAGTTTTTAACCACTCTTCCCTAGGCTGTAAAAGGGGATAATGGTTTTCACTACCTCACAGAGGTGTCCAGAGAATTGAACAAGTTGATATCAATAACTGCAGTGGGTAGGACTAGGAACCTAATAAGTACTTAAGAAATGAAAATCCTAGTTAGCCCCAAATCTACCATCTTGTAAACTGTCCCCCTCAAGTAAATGAATCCACTTGAGAGGTTGCATTCACTCCTGTTAAGTCCCCACAGTGACGGTTTACTCTTGAGCACTTTACTATTTCCTACATATGTAACAACACCTGAAGAGCAAACTAAATAGTTATGCTGCTCCTCTTTGACACAGAGCCTTCACTTCATATTTCACTTTGCTTTCACTTCAAAAGGATGAAAAAGGGAAAAGGCCTTTCCCTTTCACAATGAAAAACTTGCCCATTCAAAGGGAAGAAACGTATTACATTTGCAAAGATGAGTTGGATTTTTCAAAAACTGCCTGACATCTCTCGGAATGAGACAGATTTAAGTCGGAGACAGCTTTGTGTGAGAGCAGGGGCAGATCCACAGTTTTTGGAGGGACACAATCTTGAGAGCACGGGCTCATTCACGAGTTCATTGGCATGAATCTTGCCGATATCAAATGTACTCACATATTTACTGCGTGCCTGCCTGACCTGATAGATGACTAGAAATTGCTCTCTGCCCAAGTTCACCAGCAGGAAGTCAGCAGCAGCTTTTTGCAACCCACAGTTCTAAGGCTGAGGCAATGAAAACCACATTTCATGGTTTTATGGGCTATATTTGGTGACTGAGGTTTGTCCTAAGGAACCCTCCATTTAACCTAGAAATATTTAAGAATAGAATCATTTTTCCTTTCTTTTCTTTCATTCTAGAGGTGAGAACCACTAGACATATGACCAAACTGAGAGAGGACTATAATAGATTTTCATCTTTGACTAAAGAAATTTTACACAGAAGTTTTATATGTATTGAATATAAAATATCTAGATACATTGTAAAAATTGTTAATCCTTTCATTTATTTTTTTTAATATATTTTATTGATTTTTTTGCAGAGAGGATGGGAGAGGGATAGAGAGTTAGAAACATCGATGAGAGAGAAACATAGATCAGCTGCCTCCTGCACACCCTCTACTGGGGATGTGCCCGCAACCAAGGTACATGCCCTTGACCGGAATCGAACCTGGAACCTTTCAGTCCTCAGGCTGACGCTCTATCCACGGAGCCAAACCAGTTAGGGCTATTTAAATTTTTATTATAGTTATATTTCTCAATGTTTAATATACCTGGACTAGAAATTAAAATAGAAAAGATTTAAATACTTACAAATTTGTTTAAAAATAATAATAAACCCAGTGTCCCTTTAAATAAAAAGCATATTTGGGAGGGGGACTATTTTACAAACAAACAAAGCATTTATTCAGAAGAGCAGCATCTAAACTAATAAAAGCATAATATTAAAATTAACTATCTCTTTGGGACGGGTAAGCCACGCCCACCAACCAATCAGAGCAACTGTATGCAAATTAGCCCAGCCAACATGGAGGCCGCCACTCACAGACCTGAGTAAACGGCAGCTTCCATTTCAGCAGGAGTGAAACTGAAACTGTTTGTGGGCGGCTCAGCTTATCCTGGCTTCAGGCAAAACTTATTTGCAACAAAGTCTCAATTATAGACAGCAGTCCTGGCCTGACTACTAAGGGTAATAGTGTCTCATTATAGAAGCCACGAGGTGAAGCAGAGAGGAGGCTTCATTACTAGGCCTCAGCTTAAAGGAACAGTGCATCAATTATAGAAGATAAACAAACCCCAGAAACCTGCTTTCAGCCAACCTTGCTGGGACATTGGATCAATGGGAGCTATGGGCAGCCTGAAAGCCTGAAAGCACCCCACAGCCCGTCACCCATGCTGGCCACAACCCAATGGGGTGAAGGACGTTACTAGGGGGGTTGGCCAGCCTGCAAACAGCCCTCAGCCCCTCACCCAGGCTGGCCAGGTACCCCAGTAGGGACCCAAAACCTAAAGGGGCTCTGGGCAGCCTGAAAATGGCCCTCAGCCTCTCACTCAGGCTGGCCACACCCCCATGGGGTCAGGGTCCCCACTGGGGTCTGGCCAGCCTGCAAACAGCCATCAGCCCCTCACACAGGCTGATCAGGCACGCCAGCAGGTGGACATCCCCTGAGGGGTCCCAGACTGTGAGAGGACCCAGGCCGGGCTGAGGGGCCTCCCGAGTGCACAAATTTTTGTGCACAGGGCCCCTAGTTGTTTTATATTTCTGCAAGTCACTTTAATGTTTGAACTAAGAGAAGAGAACTGGGCTACCATTTTTACTTCGGCATTTTCAATTTCCTACAATATCACAGATTACAGAGCTTCTGTGAGACTCCACATATATGAAAGAACAAGAGTGAAAAAGACAAATAACATCTTACCCAGGTCATAAAAATAGATCTCAGCTTACAGAGCCTCTGCAGGAATCCCACATTTCATTAGAAACCACCACTTCTAACACAACATCACAGAAAAATAATTATTATTCAGATTATATTTTTTAAAACTGCTACAAATCAATTAGAAAAATACAAATAACTTGGTGGAATACAAGACAAAGAACATAAATAAGGCATTTCACAGAAAAGAAAAACCCAAAGGACCTATAAAATGTCTGAAAAGTTGTGCAACCCACTAGGAGCAGAAACATACCAAGGAAAAACTAGAATACCAGCTGTTTCGTGCTCACCAGATTGGCAAAAACAAACAAAAGCCCTGAGAAGTAAGGAGACTGAAGCGAATGTTGCAGCTATTTTAGAAATACAGCAAAAACTGACAATTGCCTATTTGCCACCCACTCTCCCTCTCCCTCCTTCCTAATAGCATATTTTGTTCAAGAGTCCCCTTTCTCCAGATAACATTCACTAAGAGAAACTGGCACTGTCCCCCAGCTAGTCATCACTGTCTTGCTTAACCTTATAAGTAATCAGTTTAGGCATTGAGCTGTCATTCCATTTTAATCAATAAGATAGATAAGAAAGCCAGGTAAGGGGAGTTTCTAGCAAACTGATCATTGTTCTGACTGCACATGATTCCTTGTAACCATGAGGAGAGCAAGCCATTCAATCAGTGTATTGAATGAACCCAGAGCAGCCTTACCTACCTCTGGACTTCTTGTTATGTGAGATAATAAATATCTTTACTTAAGCCACTTTGAACTCCATTGTCTGTTATTTGCAGCTGAAAGCACCCAAATAAAGAGGAGAATTTTGCAATATCTAGAATAGTTACCTATACCTATAGTGATCTCCTAAGACCCAGAAATTCCATTTCTAGATCTATAAGCCAGAGAAGCTGACCCATGTGGAGTAGGAGATATGTAGAAGAATGTTCCTTATGGTCCCGTTTGTACAAGGAACAAGTGAACGCATTTTTGCAGTTAATTAATGGATAATTTAAATATTATTAAAATAAGTAATAATTATTTTTAACGATAACAGATAGGTAATTATTAACACTAATGTATTTGTAGTCCCTTTTTCTGTCTTCCGGTAGTGAGGATACCACTACCTTAAATTATGAGATCAAGTCCACCCACTTTAAACCAACAAGCTAGAAAAAGCCCAGGTCACTAACCGTGTGAAGGGCCATATCAACCCTGGATTATCTATCTGAACTTTTACACAGGAATCAACTTCTGTATTGTTTAGGCCACTCTTACTTTAAGTTTTTGATGGCTGAGAGTTCATCTTAATTTTAATTAAACAAATACATGGATTAAAAATGTACCAATAAATTATGACAATGGATGCCTCTGGGGAAGGAAAAAAGTAAGAGGATAAGTGAAGAAGCTAATGATTTCAATTTTATTGTATTCTTACTAGAGGCCCGTTGCACAAAATTTGTACAAGAGTAGGCCTTTGCAGCCATGGCAGCTGCCCGAATCCCTCCCTCGCAGCTGCGGCAGCTTCCTCGATCCTGTGGCTGTAGCCCCGGCTTCCTCTGGAAGGTCATGTGGTCTAATTAGCATACTATGCTTTTGTTATCATAGATATTCTATTTTTAATTAAGAATTTAAAGCAACAATAAATATTAAATTGAATGTTATTCTTCATTGATTCTAGGCAGTGTATCCTTTATTGTTGTGTTATTCTCTGTATGTCCCTGTGTTTAACTTTTCAAGAAAATAATGACATAGACAGTTTACCAAAAGAAAAGAAAAAGGAAAATATAATGCCTTCTTGCCCCAAAAGAAAGAAAATGTTCACCTTGTATTTTTACCAAAAATACACACACACACACACACACACACACATATGTGTGTGTATCAAGATCCAATTTATCTCCTATTAAATTGAAAATTAATACTACCCAGTGATTCTGAGAATGCTGGAATTGAAAGAATACATTCTTTTTTAGAGCAATCTTGTAACTACAGCAAATTCATTAAAAGAATGTCAGCTTGCCCTAACCGGTTTTGCTCAGCGGATGGAGCGTCGGCCTGAGGACTGAAAGGTCCCAGGTTCGATTCTGGTCAAGGGCATGTACTTTGGTTGCAGGCACATCCCCATTAGGAGGTGTGAAGGAGGCAGCTGATTGATATTTCTCTCTCATTAATGTTTCTAGCTCTCTATCCTCCTCCCTTCCTCTCTGTAAAAAATCAATAAAATATATTTTTTTAAAAAAAGAATTCAGCTCTACCCTGGCCAGTGTGGGTCAGTGGGTTGGACTATCATCCCTTGCACTGAAATGTTGTTGATTCAATTCCTGGTCTGGGTACATGTGGAGGCAACTGAGAGATGTTTCTCTCTTTCTCTCTCCCCCTTCCACTCTTTCTGAATCAATTAAAAACATGTCCTTGGGTGAGGATTAAGAAAAAAAAGTCAGCTTTATGAATAATCAGTTTTATCTCAAAGAAGTTACCTTAATAAACTCAATTGAGTACAAAGATTTAGCTAGGAGCATTTTCATTATAATCATTATAATTTTGAAAAATCGAAAAGAACACACATGTCCAGCGAGACATGCTAGTAACATGGTCCCTGTCTACGCAAACAATGGTAAATGGTATGCTTCCACTTTACGTGGTGCCATCCAGGTATATTTGATAATGCATGTTCATGATTTTTTAAAGAAAAAAAGTTAGAAAGCAAGTAAGTTATAAAACTGAAAGGCTACATATCACACCCAGTGACACTGGGTATTGGAAATTCACATTTTTATATTCATCTTATTATGATCATTATTTTCTATCTTTTAAAAACAGACTATTTGCCATAACGAGTTTGGCTCAGTGGATAGAGTGTCGGCCTGTGGGCTGAAAGGTCCCAGGTTCGATTCTGGTCAAGGGCATGTGCCTTGGTTGTGGGCACATCCCCAGTAGGGGGTGTGCAGGAGGCAGCTGATCGATGTTTCTCTCTCATTAATGTTTCTAGCTCTCTATCCTTCTCCCTTCCTCTCTGTAAAAAATCAATAAAATATATATTTTTTAAAAACAGACTATTAAACAGTATCATTTAATGGCTGTACGTAAACTATAAAGTAAAATGCAACAGTTGATTGCAATAAGTCTAATGGAAATAATAAGTGATCAATTCATTTCTGATCATTAAAAAAAATTTATAAGTGATTCTGAAAAGCATAATCTCCTAAATTACTCTGACTTATCTCTTAAATAGTATTCACTTATTTTAAAACTAGAGGTCTGGTGCACAAATTCATGCACCAGTGGGGTTCCTCAGCCTAGTCTGCAGGATCAGGTAGAAACCAGCTCTCCAACATCCCCCAAGTGGTCCTGGATTGTGAAAGGGTGCAGGCCAGGCCGAGGGACCCCACTGGTGCACTATTGGGGCCAGGGAGAGATGCAGAGATGTGGGAAGTTGGCCAGCGGGGGAGGGACTGCAGGAGGGTTCTACGGTGTGTCTGGCTCATCTCGTTCAATCCCAATTGGCCGGATCCCAACAGCAGGTTAACCTACCAGTCAGAGCATTTGTCCTCTGGTGGTCAGTGCACATCATAGCAAGCATTTGAGCAGCCTTAGCATATCATTAACATATTATGCTTTGATTGGTTGAACGGCTGACTGGTTGACCAGACACTTAGTATATTAGGCTTTTATTATATAGGATAAGTTTGTAAATACCTATTGGAGATATTAATAAGAGGAAAATACAATTAGAATATATTTCACCAAAATCAAGCCTTGAGACCAATAGGACAATTGGAGGTTTCCTTTAATTGATGAATGAAGAAATTTGTTTGTTTACTAATGAAGGATATTTTTCATAAAGGACAGGTCAAAGGAAGAAATTAAGTTCAGAAGAGCAAAGTGTAAACAGAAATGCATGTTAGGATTCTAGCATATTATTTGGTAGGTGATACATCCTAAACTGGTATAACTTTTTTCTTAATATTTCCTTTCATGTACTTTTTAATACAAATTACAATGAACGCTTAATGCCAGGTATTTTTATTCCGTGTTGTAAGACCTATATTTGTTTTGGTTTCATATTTTGGATGGCTCCATTGCTTCCACTGACAGTATAGTGTTAGACTACATGTTAATTGGGATACAAACCAGAAGCCTCTGAAAGCTGCTCCGCATTCCTGGTGGACATGTAGGTGACTTCCCTGTGGCCTGTGGCCTCATACATATATCCTTTTTTTAACGCTCGTGGTTTAGTTAGGTTATACCAGTTCTCTGAGCAAGTACCAGATTTCACCCTCCTGAAGCAGATGATCTCCTTTTTATAGAGACACTTCCTCAGTTAAGGAATTGCATTCCCAGATGCAGAATAGATGATAACTTGGGAATCCCATGGACACACCTGGAAGCTACACCTGGCAGCTTTTGGAAAGTATCTATTCTTTTCCCAGGAAGGGCCTAAGAAGGGAATGAGCAAAGTCACGCCATATTCCTCAGTACTCCAAAGTAGTGACATATCTCCATATTTAAATATCCTTTCCCCTCTTCTAAAATCAAATTTTACTATTTTAGCCTACACTTGGCTTCCCACTACTCTTTTTCATATAATCACCATTATTGGAATACTAGTTTCATTATATTGAATCTTTGTATGCATGTTTTCTTACTGGCCTCTATAATTCAGCAATCTCCTCTGCCCTTCCCTAAAATGCATTTACCACCACAGTAACAGAGAAGGAGTTCAAAATTGACTTACTCTCTTCCCCACAAATTAATATATTGTGGTTTGTCTCATTAGCTTTGATTCTCTCCTTAACAGCACATCAAAAAAATTCCCTTCTTAAATTCTATCAGTCTCATTTCAAACCCAGTTTTGTAGCTCAGAGCGCATTGGTTAAATTCCTCCTGACTTTCTCACCCACGGACTGAGAACAGGTTTCTTTGTCTTTTCTTTGGGATTGCTCAGGATCCTATATCTAACTGTCATGAAATGGATTTGGCCCTCCCAAAATCTATTTGTGAGTGGATAAAGCAACTTTAGACGGTCGGTTATGAAGTTTTTGGAAAACATAGAATGAGTCAAAATGACAGGACTTATTTATATAGCATACCTCACCATCCTATAAGCATTTTTTGAAAAGCTGTGGGAAGACAGGGCAAACTAGGCCACAAACTCCAAGGCCCTTTTTACAATGCATGTTCTAACTTCTCTTTTTTCACCACTTTTGTTCTGAGTGTCTACTGAACATTCTCAAATCAAGACCTTACTGAGACAACCTCACCACCCATTCCTTCCAATTATCTAATTCAGAGACTTACTTGGAAGTAAAACCAATCTAAATAAAATGAAGATGACACTAGAGAGTTAATTAAAGTGCTTTAAAAAATTATAAGCTTTTTGAGCCTACAGAGCATCTACTTCTCTTAGAACTACATATAGATATCATCTTCAGAGTGCTCCGAACAAATTCTTAGACTGGCATCTGCTACACAATTATTAGATACCAGCTATTTTTAAATGGAGACAGTAATATTGTATTATTTAGTCAAGAAAAGAAAAATACTTTTTTTTCCAAGAATACAGGATATAAGTATGATATAAAAGTATTGTATATTTACTTAACATTTATAATCATTTATTTCTAGATTGATAATATTTCTTTCTAAAATAAAGCTACTTCCACTTTCTATCAAAAATATATTTCTATATTTGTTAGAAAAGTATTCTGGAAGCACAGAAGATGAAACATATTTTTCTCTAACTTCTTCTAAATATAAGATAGAAAGATTTGTTTGCAAAGAACAAATAATACCAACAATGACAACAACAATAATGATAATGTTAATAACTTCACTGAATTACAGAATATAAAGTATAGTTAAAACTGTTAACTTTTATAACACTTAAAATGGTAAAGTTAAAGTAAATGTTTTAAAAAGATGTAAATCCTATTTTCAAAACAGTTTAGGCATTTAAAAACCAATGTTAAATTAGCATTTTTAATATCAAAAGTCTGTCATTCATATTTTCCCTCTTCTTTAGTCAGAGAACAAGCTTTGCTCTTTGTCAATAAGATACAATCTGTTAAGCTTACTGCTGACTTGCCCTCAGGGAAGAAGGGGAGCCCAGAATTACCCATGGACACTTCAGAGTGACAAATCTGTTCCTCCGGCCACTGAGGAAAACAAAGAGGGACTGCATGGGAAGCAACTCAAAGAGTTCCATATTGCTTCTGTGTCAACGTGAGAATTAAACAACTACCACAAGCTTCTCAACTTTGTCGTAAATAAAAATGATTAACTTTACAAAGTAATATTTTTAAATTACTTTTAATTCATCCTCATTTTTTAAATTAAGAATAAATGTTCATTAAAGTATAAATTTTGGCAATATTTGTGCTCTTTTAATAAAATTTGTCAAATCCAGATCTTGATTTTTAAACATGCATAGATGAAACTCTAGTTAGGCATTTATAAATGTGTAACACTAACACATTTTATTTTTTTTTATTTTTTATTTTTTTAACACTAACACATTTTAAATGTCACACAAAAGAAATAAAGCCTTAACTACTGAAAGAATTATAAGATGCTTTTAAATTCCCCAAATTTAAGGTTATTAAACACTCAGAGTATGAAGGAAGTGAAAGAGAGGGGACTGTACATGTACTTTAATCAATATATAACATCTGTGTCATAAATCATACTCAGAAAATTAGATTTATATTTTACAGGAAATTATCCAATGGCAAATGTGAGTTAGTTTTAACTTACTTTATTTGGAATAGATACTATAGAACATTCACTTTAGTCCAAATCTAATTTGATTGCTAATACTTTATCCCTTAAAAAAATCTTTAAAATAATCAATTTATACCAGCTCCCAAGGCAAAGAAATATTAACTGTAGTAAATCTGCTTCTCCTAGATAATACCAATGAGGGGCAATTTCCGTAGTCATTTATAAACAGACATAATATTAAACAGTCTTTGAGTCTACTTTAAACATGTGTCTTTCAGCATGAGACATGTTTATGTACCTAAGTAATTTGGACTGCAGGGACACAGCAACCAATGCCTAAGAGAGATCATCTTTAACATGAGGAGAAGTACAGAGCTGTTTCCAGAAATAATAAAAATTTGACAATTTCAAGAAACCTTCCTCTCAGAAAGTCTTTTGTGTACTTAAAATTAGCACCAATACACTACAAAAAGTGAAACAATGAGGTGATTAAGAGCAATAGATAGTTATAGAATCACATGTCTTCCAGCAATCCACTTGTATGTAGTAAACACACATGCCAATAATCAGACATAGAGTGATCTGTTCTTAGTACCTATTAGCCATTCCTCCCAAACTATGTTTTATTCTGATCATCTCCAAGGATAAGGGTTCTGTCCTTTGATTTGCAATTACATCTCAGAACCAGTCTTAGATACTGTTATCTCAAGGTCTGAGCATAGAGGACAGTGAGCAGAAGCATTTCTCAAATTGTTTCATTCCCAAAGATAAACCGTGAAAACATACAGCTCAACTTAACATTGGTGGACTGTGCCTTTTGAACCGATCCTGGCCCCACTCATCACAGTGAAGATAAAACACAACCATGCCCAGGGTTACTCTGTTTTGCTAAGTGTTCTCTCAGATCTCAGCATGGACTCTTACACGTACCACTTGACTGAAGTTCATCATAGCAGAAAGAGGTGGGTCCCGGATCTCCATCTTCATAAATGAGGAAACGGAGGCGCAGAGGCTTGACGTGCTTTGCCCGGGGCCATGCACAAAAGTATCAGAGGGAGGCTCCATGCCTTTGGCTAGCTTGACATCCTTATTTTCCCCAAGGTCCCAAAAGTCTCTTTTTATTGTTGTTTTTGTATTTTCAAACAAAAGGAAAAGGATGACAGGGTGCCGGAGAGTGCGAAGGGGTCAAGTACACATCCTATATCAGCTGGAGTGGTAGAATACATGTCTGCATGGCCGACATGAAAGTCCTGGGTAGAGAGGAAAGGAGGGGTCACCAGGCTCTCAGTTATGTACTAGGCAGCTGCCTCACCCCATCACTTTGGCTAGGTACTGCACTAACCACAGTTCCTCCTTTTTGCCCCCAGGAAGCTAAAGGAGAGCTTTTTTCTCAGTGTTGTTGTTGCTGTTGGTGTGTGTGTGTGTGTGTGTGTGTGTGTGTGTGTGTTTCAGTCACCCTTCTCCCAGCGCCTGAAGCTTAACAGCCAAACACTGGTATTGGGGAAAAGAACAGTGAGCAGACAGGCGGGCAGGCAGAGAAATAACCGCTTTAATTTTGCTTTGATTTCTGTTTCAAGTCCTGTAATGACAGATCTCACTCCAGTGCAGTATGTTTTGGAAATACACTTAAAAGGGGAATGTGGTTGTTTTTAGGTAATATTTTAAGTGTCGACCAATAAAAAACAAATACCAGGACAGCTTCATATAGCATTCTACAAACCTCTTAGTATTCTAAGGCATCTGTGACCTGCAGAAATCTAATTGTTTCTCCAATACTCTTCGGAATTGTTCAGAAAGATGTGGTACAGCCTCTAACTGGTACATTAAGCATCTGGCCTGACTTTACAGAATCACAGATAGCTGAGTGTGCACTCTCTCTCTATTTTATTAACATCCCATCGGCTCATGTTAAGATGTAGTACTGATGTGCCCTGACATGCATCACTACCTGTTGACAGAAAAAACTGGGCTAGACTTGAGAGGGTCTACAAATAGAAAATCTTTTAAAGATGTTTTGGCAATTTAAACAGAAACTCTGGCTTTTAAAAAAAAAATGAAAGAAAGAAAGAAAAAAGAGCAGCTTCAATTTTACAAATTTATAAAACATGCCCAAGTTTCAGCATGCCAAATTCTCTGAAAATTAATCTCCAGCATCCATTCCCTCCGGACGCTGACTAACAGTGCCCAAATACCCTCTCCCCATTCTCACCCATGTGTTTGAGTGGGATTGACCCCACCTACAGCTCTTATGGGGCATATGCTCACCAACATACCCTGCCACCTTCCTGTAATAGATTCTGGAACGAGCATATGAGCAAATGTAAACGAATGAGATAGAGGGAATCACAGGCTTCTGTGCAGGACCTTATGGAGGTGACTGCCTTTCCCTCGAACACTGCAACATGGGAGTGTGATGTGTGAAGCCTTAGAGGAGAGCTTGCTTGGAGCTGCCATGGGACCTTTGCACATCTGAGGAGGCTGCCATCACTGAAAAAAGCAGCACACGCAGAGACAGAAACTGCATTCTTGTTGACATATTGTAAGCCACTGTATCCCGCTTCACCTGAACCAGACATTACACTTGAATTTCTCGGTTAGATGAACCAATAGATTCCAACTGTCGACTAGACAACGAGGCTTGGCTGTTCAATCACTTACAACCAAAACAATTTCTCAGCTGATAATGGTCCAAGGCATTTTATATGCCAAAAGCCTGAGCTGTTCTTTTTTGTTGTTGTTGTTTTTCGTATACTTTGAAGACTTTATTCTCATGAAGAATGGTGAGGTGAAGAAAAATCCTCAAGAATGTTTCTTTCTGGGCTTAAAAGAACTTTAATAAATTCTAAAATTAAATCACAAGTATCATACTGGAGGTGCACTGAGGGTCACCTAGTCCTAGTAGCTTCATTAATAGGGATGTTCAATGAATTTGTTTACAATGAATGAATGAATGAATGAATGAATGAGTAAATGAGGTAGCTTAAGCCTAGACAGGCTGAAAAACCTGGATTACGTTGTTTCATGAAATAATTATGGATTGCAATCACTTTCAACAAGGTGTTGTTTATAGCAAAAGAGGTTTGGTTGGTTGGTGTTGGTTTCACTTAGAAACACAAGTAAATGGCAGAGCCCTGGAAATCTGCTTCCAAATCCAATCTCCCCTGTTCATCAAGGAACATCTCAGGTCTTCCCAAAACAAAACAAAATGCAAAACAACAAATACCTTTCAACCCCAAATGTCTACTAGAACTCAACTGAGTTCTCACCCCTGGGAACATGAGGTCATGAAATGCATGAGGACAACAGAAAAGAAATTCAACAAGAAAACCTCCTAGTTGGCCACCTCCTCCTCCATTTCCTGACTACAAAACTACTTCAAAGGGACATTCTGAAGAGTGTGAAGCAAGCTGTCCTGGGCCTTCTCCTACCTCCCTCTGTGCACACTTCTACCACTTCTGACTGTGCCCTTTTTCCAGACACTCAGATGCCCTCATCTTAATAATGGCAGCTACCATTGTCTGAGTACTTGCTATGAGTCAAGCCCTGACCTAATAAACTGATAAAGATTTAGTCATTTATCTGCAGCCATGTGGCAAAGCCAAGATGAAACCGGATATGTAGACTCTGAAGCCTTTGCTCTTGAACATTAGACTACTCTGGCTCCTCCTTTCTGAGTTGATTGCTCCTTGTAAGAATTAGTCCCTGACCTCCTATCACAGCCTACAGAGCTTCATGCTGAAATTGCCTTCCTTCTTACCCCTCCCACCAGGACAACCATCCCTTTAGTGTAGCTAATCCCCCTTCAGTAACAAAGGAGGAAAGCAACCTGAAGTAATTTAGGGTAACTCTTCATCTTTCCAGAGGCAGTACGTAGTGTTTCAGAAGGGGTACATAATATTATACGTTTTCTCCAATTGGCAGAATTTCAAACAGCAATGAGTTTAAAATAAATGGAGGCAGTAAAAGTGTGTGTAATTTTTGGATTAGGCTGGGAGAGGGCTGTCTTGAGTTTGACTCTAAAGTCAGTACTGCTAGTACAGAGTACAGTGTTCACAATATCTTACCTTCTTCTACATTTTCATTGACATCTTAAAAAAAAAAGCAACAATATTTAATTGGTGTTCAGTAAATTTCTGCTGCCTTTATTTGCCGTGTGATAAGAGCAAAGATCAAAGCAGATAATAAGAACTCAAATAACAAATGGTAGCCTAGAGAATGAAAACTTCAGCACTAATTCCCAGGCCAGTGCCTTAGCTAAGATTCCTATAATCCAAATTGTCCAATTGTCTTTCTCTTCTGTTTACAATCTGCCTGAATGCAGACAAAACTGCTTAAATATGGATATAAGCCCACAGGAATTTGGCCAGGCAAAAAAGTCCTTTTTAAATATAACCAACTCCCATCTGAAAATAGTTTCTAGAAATAATTTTTTTCATAAAATAATTCAATCCATGTAGTTGTTTTATAATAACAGAAAAATAAGTCCACCCTTTATTGAGAGATTATGTTATTCCCAAGTCTCTTTCCTCCTAAATTTTAGCAGCTGTATCTCAGTGTAACTTGTCCTGCTTAGCAATTTCTAAGAAATTGACTTTTCACAGACTTAGAATTCTAAAACTCCTGGGTTTAATTGGTGTGTCCTCAGAGGCCTGCAGAAAAGTACAATCATAGAACAATAGGGGTCAATATACCTCTTATCAAGGGTTCGCCTTCTATTTTGGTATCATACATTCTTAGAGAGGAACTCAGAAGGGTAAACAGTTATTTAAAAAGTGTATAGAGAAAGTAAATGAAACTAATGAAGAGGCCATAATCAAATACTCCTGGAAAAGACAATTAGCTGACTTCCTTCAGAAAAACAAACAAACAAAAAACATTCCTAGAAACAAACAAAAAATGCAAAAAAAAAAGAATGTTGTGAATCTCTAAGGATAAAACAAATAATATTAGTTTAAGAAGGTTGCCTTCCAGGTCAATATAAAAGCAAAATTCTTCCCAGCCACATTGAAAAGTAAAACACTTATGGGCCCAAAGCAATTACTGATTAAATAGCAGAAAGCAGGCTATGAAAATCATAATTGAAAATATGATCTCCTTCCCTTAAATAAATCAGTTATTTATTTGAACCTTCTTTTTATTTATTTTCATAATAAATATTCACAGTTGAGATCACTAGCCTTCATACTTATAACATTATTATAACTCGCTAATATCAAAATAAAATTATATAATATTTAATACAATACAGATGCTTAAAAAAGTACTTTTTTTCCATTGTAATATTATAAATATGCTTCCAACATGCTTGCATTTTTTATTTTAGAAGCTTGCTACCACTACCTTGTTGTAGTACAACTTTAGAAAACGTTGAGATTCCAAAAGGCTGCCTACAAACCAAATGCCATCCTGGCCTCTGCAGGCTGAGGGGCTCATTTGGGCTTCTCTCACTCCCTCTAGCGTTTGCAAAGCCCATCTGCCTGATTACCCAGTTACCTCACAGCGCGAGAGGGAGCTCGATTTAAGTCCTGCCCATCTATGACATCACCCCCTTCTCCAACCACTGCGAGGTGAAGCTTTAACTTCAGACTTGGAGGTGGGCTGTGAGCAGTAAACTGGAATGCTCTCCCTCGCACACTCCTCAGTGTAGGAGTGCTCCGAAGCAGGACAGCGCAGCCGGCGTCTGCCGCGGGCTTTGTGTGGACTGGACTCCGAGCCTGGGAGAGGGGGAGGGCTATCACTCCGGTTCCCAGCCAGTGGAATTATACAGCTATAGCAGCAGTATATATGGAATTGCTTTTCCTCGTCTTCCTGGTAAGTGTTTCCCGTATTTTTACTTATGATTGTCCCGGAAAGTTTGCTCGGTTTTTACTCTCTGTAAAGAAATGACTTGGTACCACGAGGCATCCGAATCCAAATGTTTACTCTGTCACCAGTTCCAGCAATATACGTGCATGCCTGCCAGCAAGGGAAAAAAATGACTATATAGCCAAATGCAAGAAGTTACTTAAAACCTCCTTTCATTGAAAAAAAAAAAAAAAAGATAATAATAAACAGCTATGTGCTGCCTCTTGTAGTTGCTATTTAAATAGTCTTATGGAGAACATTAAATGGGAAAGTTAAATGTTAAATATCAAAGAATACAAGGCAGATTTTTTCTTTTTTTTTTTTTCACAGAGAGGAAAGAGAAAGGTCTTGCTAACTTGGTGTGTACTGTATGTGTGGCATGATCACCAACTGCTGTTTTTACAACTGTGAAAGAAAATCAATAATCCCTTAGCCCATGAGTACGCAGTACATGAAAAGCATACATCTTGCTCACAGCGAGCTGAGCTACTCCTGGCGACTTCTTTGCCTCTGTAAGGATTAACAGCTACACCTAGATTTTAAAGCTGGCACTGCTATCCTGCCAGAGCCACTTCGGGCATTTCAGGCTTGCAAATCTCAACTAGTCAATTCAACTCGGAGGAGAGGGAGACTCTCTTCCAAACCATATCTCTTCTCCTGCACAAAGCCAAAATCCATCGCTTGGGCAAATGCAGTATGTGACTAGCATGGTAATTGGCAAAGTCTACTCAGAAAAACTAACAAAGCTGAGCCTGGAAGCTATGCCTGATATATGCAACGAGTTTGGGGTGGTGGGGGGGAAATGAGTAGAGCCCTCATAAATGGGGTACGTAGACTATTCACTTGTAACTTATAATAGGAAAATCTTATTATATTGAAAGAAATACCTTGATACAACAAAGCTCTCAAAAAGTAATTAAATGTATCTTCTTTAAAAAAAATTTTTTTTTCAGTGAATTAGGTCTGAAACAAAATGGTTGCACTGAGGTAAAGAGTGCAACAGGCCTGCATTTTCTCAATATTGGGGAGCGGTGGGGGGTATTCTTAATTATTTATTTATTTAGCAGTAAAAGGAAAATGAATCATTGATATTTGCCAACTGTAGAACCAAATTCTCACATGGCTTTAAAAATTCACTATTTCAAATTTTCTTAATAAACCTATCTGCTCTGAAATGCACATATGTTATTTCATTAGCAGGAAACAACGTGAATAAAATCACTAGAAAAGTGAGTCAGTGGTAGCAATGCCTTTCTTTTATCACTAATTGTGTAAGAATATCCTGACCAACATAAACATAAAGAATGAATTTGTTTGTTTTCAGATATGATCATAATACTGTCCCAAAGTGACAGATAGCTGATACTTGTCTTTCTGAAATGAGTAAAAAAATTAATCCTTTAAAAGTAACACAAACTATTAATATTATCACTAGTACCAATATTAATATATCATAGTTTTAATTTATAAGATTAAAGGAGAGATATGCCATTTAGTGTGCAAATATATGTATGTGTACACCACAACTTATGCACACATACAGGCACACATACATTTATTAGCCTGAGATGGAAAAACAAGGTTACAAAAAATGTGATTGTACGTATTTAAGTAAAAAAGTCACATCATAAATTTTTAAATACGGAGCTTCCAAAACACATCAAGCTTGAAGGATCAGCATAGATATTATTAAATGAATAAACATAATGATTTCATAAATACTGTGTTCCTGAATGATACTAACCATCGTATTAATTGGGCTTTTCATTTCTCAGCTCTTCTACTCCCCCCCACCCCCGCCACACACACCTTTTAAATCAATTATGGTTAGGTTCAAAATGCCCAATTAAATAAATATTTCCTAAACATTACCATTTGTGAAATACATAATTGGACAGCAAATAAAGTTTTTACGAAAAGAAGAAAAACTGTAAGAAATTTTGTCATAACTGAATGTGGCAGCAAAATAGAAGGTATGTTTCTTTTGCTTTCAAGTGTTAATTAAGGAGCCACCAATTCTATCAAAACTTTTTCAGAGCTAAATGAGGCGGTGTGAAATAAATTTGGTTGAAATCTTGTGGCTGTCAGACTTTGTTAGCAACCTATTAATTATCTTTACCCCAGTTTCTTCTCTAGACTATATTGCCCAATCAAATAGAAACTCCAATTATGTTCAGCATCTCCCGCCTAGGGATACAAGACCCTAATGAAAGCTCAGTGTCTCCAGATGAAAAATACAATTATCAGCTTGAAACATGCAAGGGCACTGCAGAGAGGTTGGTCTGTGCTTTTCTTGGCCACACAACCTAAGGCTGCCTCCTCTTTCTGGATGACTGTCAATAATCTTAAACCCTATAAAAATCAGTAGCAGAGAACTTGCCTTGTATTAATCACATGTAAATATTTCTTCTTTCTGCTTTTTATTTTTAATATGCCAATGTTCGTAGCAATATTAAATTGTCATTTTTTAAAAATTTGGTTTAAAACTGCCATTTCAGTTACTCTTAACTTTCTTCCCCTTTTTAAAGGTGGGTGGGCTACTAAACAAAGAATGTGACTAATGGCAAGATCCAGAGCTAACTTAAAAATTCTGTATAAAGC
Source organism: Murina feae (assembly GCA_004026665.1). NCBI lineage: Eukaryota > Metazoa > Chordata > Mammalia > Chiroptera > Vespertilionidae > Murina > Murina feae. Next base: position 44,306 of record PVJC01003817.1, on the reverse strand, counting down.
CCCCCAAATATTTTTTTATTCAACCAGTTTATTTTAATAGCATTATAAATAATTGTTGAAAGTCAGAGGAAGACCATCATAAATGAAGTCAATGAGGGAAATAAAATGCAGTAAATTTCTCAAAGGCTGTAATTTCTTCCCTCCATTTTTTCCCTCATTCTCCTTTCCCTCTCATCCCCCTCACTCCCTCCCCCCCCCTTGCCCCCCACCTTTTGCCCCAGAGGCCTTCACTGTTCTTCTCAACGGGAGGCTTTGTTGTAATTAAACCAGAGAAAAACTGGCCGGCAGCAGCCCACATCTGACTTGCGGTTTCTGAAAGCAGTGTTCTGGTAGTGTGTACCACCCCCCAGCGGGCAAACACTCTATAGTAAATCTCTCAGCAATATTAATTCTCAAAACTGCATTTTCCTCTTTAGAACATGAAAAGGGCTCTTTCTCAACTCCTTCTAACGTTCCACCATCTCAAAAACTTCTAAGTCAACAAACCAATTTCCAAAAGAGAGATGGTTTGTAAATGCCTTCTGGGAAAAAACAAACAAACAAACAAACAAACAAAACTTCCTTTCTCTTAAGAACCAAAATAGAAATATACATTTCAGAAAGCATTTTCCAGTTTCAGACAGCAGATTAACTAGGCTTGGTAGAACATCATACTAAAACACAGTTTTGCAAACCATATTTATACCGCACCCAAGAGCGAGTTTAAGGACTTTGATTTGTCTATTGACAAGAACACCAGAGAAAACATCTTAAAGAAAAATAAATGAAATATAATTTAAGCAGAAGCCAAAGTGGCATTTGTTTTGCATATGCATAATCTCCTTCCTAACCCCCAAATCAAGTGTCAGGAGTGTATTAAAAGCTTGCTCCAGGTATTAATGTGCTTAAATGAGATGAGGGAGAAATTGCTCTTAACACTGACAGACAATGACAGCTTTTGTTCTTTATTCTTTCACTTTCCATGTGCACAAGTTACCGTGGCAACTTTGAAAAGAAAACCCACAGACCATATTTGGTTAAACACCATTTTTAAAGTGTGCCACTGGCCTGTGGATTGATCAGTTTATGCATTGCTGTTTTGTTTTGGTTTTTCCCCTGTTACTTTTGGTTTAAATCAGTAACAGGCCACTCTGATATGAGAAAGCAAGGTGTTTTATGATCTTGGATTTCTCACCAGCCAGCACAGTGCTTGGCACACAGCAGAGCCAAATAGTTGCTGAACTAGTGTATAGAAATTTGAATATTAGAAAATTTAAGCACATCAACCAACTTGTACTCACAACACTGAAAACAGGGCTTCAAGTTTGCAGTGGGAAAATATTTGCTTAACCAAAGCAAGCATCGTTTTAATTGTAGCTGCTCAAAGTCAATGCAAACTTAGAGCATGTCCTCTGCCCCAGCTCTCTGCTGCTCACCTTTACCGCTCTCTAAATTAATATCTTATTCAATCTTACAAGTCTTGGTTCTGCAACTTACTGAGTGTGGCTTTAATGTCATAAAAGGGAGTAGCATTCACTGTGACGAAAGATAACACCCCAGCTTGCCTTTTGGTTTTAAGGATGCAACGTTCAACTTCACAAGCCACAATACATGAAGCAGAATTAGATATCATTTATCACAAACCTGTTGGTGAAAAGAATCAGTAGCATAAAGGGAGAAAGTGAAAATCCTTTGGTTAGGAATGTTTATCCCTATACTGCACAAGTAAAACAGAAATTTCTTCAGGCTGGAAAACAGCCTGGATAAAACCAAGTATGCAAAGGCACACTTGCTTCTCTGGCTCTCAGCAAACCCTTCAGACTTCATGACTCTCATGAGGAGAGTTCGAAGTCCTTCTTGCTTGCCTGGCATTAAACAAAAGAATTGGAACTTTCCTGAAATCTGATGATCGTGGAAAATTTAACTACCAGACAGGCTGCTTAGAAAGCATTTTGCTGTCACTATGAACTAACCTGATGTTCTCCAGTTTGTCAGTTTAACCATATATGTAGTTTATTTGAAATATCATGTCCTTACAAAGACTTAGCATTCGCAGGTTGATAATTTTGTTGTGCCTTCACTAGCAGCAATTCAAGTCTTCATAAGTAAATTGCTTTCCTAATACTCTAGATTGCGATTGTGTAAAATCCAGTTTACCTAGAAATAGTCGCAGACTTAGAGAAATTTGATGAAGCGCATGGCTTTTCCTCAATCTCAAGGTTTTACTCAAAATAATAATGCGGTTAACTTGGATTAAAAGTTCTATGTGCCATTCTACTTTTAGATTTAATGTTTTAAAAATTATCAGCATTAAGAAATCATTATGTGCAGCAAATCATTAAAATAAACTAACATAAACTATCTCAAAACTGTACTTGGTTTAAGATTTTTTTAAATGAGCAATGATGTCAAATAAAAATCAATTTAAATCAAAGGTGGCAAATAAAGGATTTAGGGACTTAGCAATATCAGTATATAATATAACCTTAATCTAAGTGATCAAAACAAGAAAATACCTTCTCATCTCAAACATTCCCACCTTCAAAATATTGCAGAGGGAAGGAGAAGGAATCACATTAACATATAGATTGCCCCAATTTCTTGATTTTATTTAAATACCAGTTTTCTATTCAGATTCAACTTCTTAAATTAAATTAATTTTCATAAAATATCTAAAAATGATAACATGCTTATCTATTTACATATTTTCTTAGGTGTATTATGGAAATAAATTGGAGTTTTTTCAGACTTGATGATTACATTATAAATGCAATTTAGAAAAAACTCCACAGTTTTTATTTATAAAAATAAACTGAATAAAAAAGGTCCCTATTAAAAATTTGATTTACCAGTGAAGTGATTATAATTTTCTTCTTCTTTGCTACAGCTTTAAATACAACATACTAAATTGCTAATTCCATTAAAAAATAATTTTAAAACATTTCTTTCAGTAGCCAGGTCTCCATTTATATTTTTCCCCAGGTTACCCCACTAACAATATTTTTCTAAAAGATCTTTTTTGTTGTTGTTCAGAAGTAATGGCCTTTTTCAAGTCTACGCAGACATAAAGGCTCTGAAGCCCATGTTGTGCAAACCTGGGCCACAGTGTCCATGCCAGTGGGGGTCATTTTTCCTTTCATCATTCACATTCACGAACATGTCTCCATGGGTGTGGATATGTAGAGGCAGGGCAGAAAGAAGGAAGTCTAAGCTTGGGGACAGGATTGCTTGTTTTGGTTGGAGAGATCTTTACAGCCTTTGATGTGCAAAAACGGGTTAGCACTATAGTTTCAAATATAAAAGGGAAGGAGAAGATGTAAAAAAAAAAAAATCAAACATGAATTGAACTGTTTTGAGCTCAAGTAAAGGGGGTAGGATTGGGGAGGGAATCTTCATGTCTGAGAGAGTATCCTTCTCTCCAGAGAAGCCTGTTTGATGCTTTTGCCTTTTTGTTTTAATGCAGTTTAGGGGAGAAGAGAATGGCATTTTCTGAGAATTTAATGAGATTTAAGGCTTTCCATTAATCCCACATTATTACCACTGTTGTATTAATGGCAACATAAGTTTACATATCAAACGGAGCAGAAGGAGCAGCTTCACAATTGTAAAACAGGGAAAATACACACATTAATCTTCCTTCTGTTCACACCATTTAGAATTTCTTTTCCTTTTTCTATATTAAAAATGTGTAAGTCAATCAATCCATATGTATTTTTTTCTTAGAGCTTGATTTGGTGAAATATTTATAGTTAGATATAAGCTTTATCTCTGGTCATCATTAATTATCACCTCACACATAATCTTGGCTGACCTGACTCGAGGAACAATCAATTTAAAAATCTCCACTCATCAGCATCATCTTCTCAACTTTGGAGTATGTACTCAAGTATGAGAAATGCCTGATTATTGGTAACATTTTAAGCAGGTTCTCACTTAAGATTTTTATATTATTTTTTAATTAGTTTCTAATTCAATGTAACAAAAGTAATTGTTTTTCTAAGCTTAATAAATTAACCAAATTATTTTATACTTTGAATAATTTTCAAGCTTATAAAACATTTACAGCAGACACTCTAAGTAACTTTTTAATTGTAATTTCAACATTTTGGTTTTCCATTTTCACATATTGAAAAAGCAACAGTTTTCAAGGAAAAAAAAAATGCACCATAGAAATTCAACAGCAATAATGAGCAAAGCCCTGAAGGTATCACAGTAAACCTTCACATTAAACAGTAACTCATGTAAACATTCCTCTGTGGGTACACTGCATTGTCCACCTGAGACTACTTTATCCAACTGCTAACTGCTATTTTTGTTTCTTGTTGCCTAAATAATAAATTTAATTTATTTGTTTAAAGTTTTCTTTTGTTAATGCAGTTTATGATCGCATTGGTATCTGGTAACAAATGAAAATAAAGTACATTTTCCAAAACAACCAGAAACACAAAATTTTGCCTTGTTTAACATTCACTTTTGCTTGTGTTTGAATTCTGGAACAGATGCTATCCTTGTTGGATGCAAGGTAATTACAGGGGGAGAAACAAATTGCTTTTGCTTTTTTTCCCTTAATTTCAGGATCAAATATTTCCATGATACTCAGATGTTCCCTACATATACAGAAAGCCACTGAGCAGGTAACCCTGGATTCCAGATACTGATCCTACCCACCTCCCCCATTCACCAAACAAACAAACAAACAAACAAACAAAGCACTTCATATATATTACATAATGGACAAAGCAGTCGTCATGAAAATCAGTGATCTCTTTGGTCAAGTCTTAAGTCTTGTTTCAGAAATGAAAAATACACTAGTTGGAATTTTGCCTGTCCATATTGGAACCTAGAGAGCAATGCCTTGTCAGGTTTGATATGCTTTCCTAATAGTCATTCCAAGGATACTGATTGAAATACTGTCCTTTCTACTCCAGATACAGAGTTTTCAAATTCCATTTGCTAAAATAAAATAAAATTATATTCTGAAAAACAAATTATGACTTTTGACCAAGAAAACCTGATAACTGGAGTTTTAAGATCATCAACTCAAAAACCCCTCCAAGGAGGAAGATGATGGAGTGCACATTCTGCACTTGGGAAAACTGAGGCCCACAGGAAAAATTAAGCAAGGCATTGAGCAAATCAAAAGAAAAGTGTCCAAAGGAAACTTTTTTTCAACTCTTTAGATTGTGGATTGTACAATTTTGTAAAACCATGTCCAGAAATGTCTAAAAAGTCACCATGGTATTTCTGTAAAAAATCCTTGTTCCGTATTTGCTCACCTCTTTGACATATAATTGTTTTCTTCTTTTTATACACTTTATATCATCTTATATCTAATATTTAAAAGTGAACTCTTAAAGATTGGCTTGACCTGAATTCCAAAGCCATGGAAGGGGCTTACTGTCTCTTAAATGAAACCTTGCTCTGTGTTTAATTCAGAGTGACATTAATGAACAGTTAACTGAAATTATCTGGTGACAATCTCAATTCATCTCTTACTTTACTAATTTAATAAAATGGGAAGTAAACAACAAAGAGCTCATCTTATCCCTTTTCACTAACTACTGTGATAAAAAGATGTTTTGCTTAAAGAAAGAATTAACGTTAAATTTCTAGGAAATCTCTCTAGTATGTTAAAGTTCATTATTAGAAGTTCATTAAAACTTTCTACTTTCACAGGAGATGCTCAGACCCAGTATGCTCTAAGGAAGAGAAATATAAAGGAAATCTATTATGCTTCCTTTTTTTCCATGAAGAATATTTGAATTAAGTTTTCTTTACCTCTTAAGAAAGAATACCTGTTCTTGCATAACGCGACTATACCAGATATTCTAAGAAAGCAGCAAGAAGCAAAAGCTGGAAATAGCTATTTCACAGCAGGTAATCATACCTCAGGATGTAGCTACTGTACAAAGTTTATACTTGGATAACCCTGGATGGGAATAAAGGTGGGGGGTAACTGCCTGAAAAACCTATTACTATACAGGCCTTAGCATCATGAATGGCTTTCTTCATGAGGATCTGAAGTTACTATCTCTGAGCACATTGCACAGAAGAACCAATAAGAATTTCAAAGAAAGCAATTTCCACTAAGGGAATTAAGCTACACAAAAGAAACCTTCACACAGAAACTCTATCAGAAAGAAAAAAAAAATACATAGGAAGCCACGTGTTCTGCATAGTAACAGGAAGCTGAATTGTTTCTGGCCCCCACTTTAATGAGCTTGCCCACCATGCTGAACCACAGCTGCAATGTTCATTGACAACAGCGAGCCTGATCTGGAGGTGTGTGCGTCATAGGATTACTTGAATAAACAGTGAAGAGCATTTCCAAGGACTAAACAAGAGTTTATAAGTCCCATCCCCTCACCAGGAAAATAATATATGTGCATTGGATTTTCACTCACGCAAAATTTACTCACATCGTTCAATAAGGTAGGAAGTCTTTTGTTTTCATGCCTGAAATTATAAAGGCTAATTAATACCCTAAAAGTACAGAAGAAATTATATTACACAATAGATCAGTCTAAATCTATAATTCTCCAGCCATGGTGAAAGTTGAGTCATAATCTAGATTAGCACTTGAAGAAAGATAAATGCATTGTGAAAACATATTGTGAGATAGAATAGAAGGAAAAATGTGCACAAGGCCATTAAAACATGTAGCACAAAACATATAACAAAATGGGAACAAAGGCAAGACCTAGTGTAACGTGAAATGGAATTTCATTAGTTGGATGTATTAGCTATGTAATTCATTCTTTCCCTAAAGTAGATGAAGAAGATTTCTTCTGCTTTTCTTCCTAGAAATACCCATCTAACAATCTTTAATAAAAGAATAAAAGAAAAAGAAATAACATAAGTGATAAAAGCAAACAATTAGCTATACTGGGATTCAAGATCTCAAAAGGTGTGTACCTATTCCTAAATAGTAAAACAATTTATTTTTTTACTACACATTTCTATTCCTATACAGTCAACTTCATAAAAAGTGGACAAAAAATTTGTTTTTTATAAAAAGTAACATTATTATTTTTAAATGAAACAAATTATGTTCTTATGCATCAATTTATTCTGAATATTAAGAAAAAAATTAAATATTTGATCAGCCTGGTCAGTGACTGGCTACCAATGCTTTCAAATATTCAGCAAAACTTTAATTATATTTAACATTTCAAGCCAAATGGGTTTGGGACATGATACGTCTTAATTTAAAACCAGAAACATTTAAGACAGAGAGATTATAGGATTGTGTCCATTGTGTTTGTTAGGTAGCAAAAAACCCTAAGCATGCAAAAAAAAACCTAAAATATTACAAGTGATTCTATATGTTTTAATTTTCACATCTATTTTGAATACAATCTGTAGTATGCTAATCTGATTGCTTTCTGTCTTTTTTTTTTTTTTTTTTTAACTCACTGCATTGTAGGGCTCTGAAGCTACCTGGTATAAAGACCTCAATACTGCTGACCATGACCAGCCCAGCCTGGAGCATCTTCCTCATCGGGACTAAAATTGGGTTGATCCTTCAGGTGGCACCTGTTTCAGTTATGGCTAAATCCTGCCCATCTGTGTGCCGCTGTGATGCAGGTTTCATTTACTGTAATGATCGCTTTCTGACATCCATTCCAATAGGAATACCAGAGGATGCTACAACTCTCTACCTTCAGAACAACCAAATAAATAATGCTGGGATTCCTTCAGATTTGAAAAACTTGCTGAAAGTAGAAAGAATATACCTGTACCACAACAGTTTGGATGAATTTCCTACCAACCTACCAAAGTACGTAAAAGAATTACATTTGCAAGAAAATAACATAAGGACCATCACTTACGATTCCCTTTCAAAAATTCCCTATCTGGAAGAATTGCATTTAGATGATAACTCTGTCTCTGCTGTTAGCATCGAAGAGGGGGCATTCCGAGACAGCAACTATCTCCGACTGCTTTTCCTATCCCGGAATCACCTTAGCACAATCCCCTGGGGTTTGCCCAGGACTATAGAAGAACTACGCTTGGATGATAATCGCATATCCACCATCTCATCACCATCTCTTCAAGGTCTCACCAGCCTAAAACGCCTGGTTTTGGATGGAAACCTGTTGAACAACCATGGTTTAGGTGATAAAGTTTTCTTCAACCTGGTCAACTTAACAGAACTCTCACTGGTGCGGAATTCCCTGACGGCTGCACCAGTAAACCTTCCAGGTACAAACCTGAGGAGGCTTTATCTTCAAGATAACCACATCAACCGGGTGCCCCCAAATGCTTTTTCTTATCTAAGGCAGCTGTATCGACTTGATATGTCCAATAACAACCTAAGTAACTTACCTCAGGGTATCTTTGATGACTTGGACAACATAACCCAACTGATTCTTCGCAACAACCCCTGGTATTGTGGGTGCAAGATGAAATGGGTACGTGACTGGTTACAGTCACTGCCGGTGAAGGTCAATGTGCGTGGGCTCATGTGTCAAGCCCCAGAAAAAGTTCGGGGGATGGCTATCAAGGACCTCAATGCAGAACTGTTCGATTGCAAAGACCGTTCAGTTGTAAGCACCGTTCAGATAACCACTGCAATACCCAACACAGTGTATCCTGCTCAAGGACAGTGGCCAGCTCCCGTGACCAAACAGCCAGACGTTAAGAGCCCCAAGCTCACGAAGGATCAACGAACCACGGGGAGTCCAACAAGGAAGACCATTGTGATTACTGTGAAATCTGTCACTGCGGACACAATTCATATCTCTTGGAAACTGGTCCTTCCTATGACCGCTTTAAGACTCAGCTGGCTCAAACTGGGCCACAGCCCAGCATTTGGATCTATAACAGAAACCATTGTAACAGGGGAACGCAGTGAATACCTGGTCACAGCCCTGGAGCCTGACTCACCCTATCGAGTCTGCCTGGTTCCCATGGAAACCAGTAACCTCTACCTATTTGATGAAACGCCTGTTTGTATTGAGACTGAAACTGCGCCCCTTCGAATGTACAACCCTACGACCACCCTTAACCGAGAGCAAGAGAAAGAACCTTACAAAAACCCCAGCTGGCCACTGGCTGCCATTATCGGTGGGGCTGTGGCTCTGGTGACCATTGCCCTTCTTGCTTTAGTGTGCTGGTATGTTCACAGGAACGGATCGCTCTTCTCAAGGAACTGTGCGTACAGCAAAGGGAGGCGAAGAAAGGATGACTATGCGGAAGCTGGCACTAAGAAAGACAACTCCATCCTGGAAATCAGGGAGACTTCTTTTCAAATGTTACCAATAAGCAATGAACCGATCTCAAAGGAGGAATTTGTAATACACACCATATTTCCTCCCAATGGAATGAATCTGTACAAAAACAATCACAGTGAAAGCAGTAGTAACCGAAGCTACAGAGACAGTGGGATTCCAGACTCAGACCACTCACACTCATGATGCTGGAGGACTCACAGCAGACTGCGTCTCGGGTTTTTTAAACCTAAGGGAGGTGATGGTAGGAACTCTGTTCTACTGCAAAACACTGGAAAAAGAGACTGAAAGAAGCAATGTACTGTACATTTGCCATATAATTTATATTTAAGAACTTTTTATTAAAAGTTTCAAATTTCAGGTGACTGCTGCGATTGATGTAGTGGAGATGCCTGAACACAATTCTATATTTTAGTATTTTTTAGTAATTTGTACTGTATTTTCCTTGCAAATATTGAAGTTATAAACCATTTACTTTGTGTTCTACTGAGTAAGATGACTTGTTGACTGTGAAAGTGAATTTTCTTGCTGTGTTGAACAATCAGGACTGCATTCACATGAGATCCTTGTAGTATAAGCACAGGCCATTTTTCACTTTGGTATTAATAAAAATGTAAAAAAAAAAAATAATACCTGGCTGAATGAGAAAAATTAAATTTCAAAAAAATATTTATAAATTAATGTTCCAATTATTAAATTTGTATTATCCCAGTGGTTTCCAATAAATCAAAATATGTGAAGTAATGGGCAATATCAAACTTGCTGCATATCTCCATTTTCAGTCTGAGAAAACTAGATGATATCCTTAAGAAAGCAAGCATATCTTCTGAACTGAATACATCAGCTGGCTTAAAAGGAGTGTGAGGTCTACTGTTAACAACACTTTGAGAATAAAGGACTTCACAAAAACAATAAAGTAAGCATGTTTCCAAGTTAGGGGAAAAACCTGTACTTAGAAAAACATAAGAACTTACACTTGAATAGCATAGCGAACACAGTTATCAGAACTGCATTTTGGTTTTGCCTATACCACCCTCATTTTTGAAAAGTGAACTCTGAAGATATAATTGTTAGTGTTCATAATGTTTTTATCCCAAAGGATGTCCAACAAACCTTATACGTATTAAAAAGGTAGCGTAACCATAAGAAATTCCCCTCAACAATGCAGAGAAAGTAGTACTTTAAGTAAGTGAGCATTTAAAAGAGAAATAAATACTAGAAATCAAACTTAGCTTCTGTTTATGTGAAATGTTTTGACACTGTACATAAATGTTCAATTTACTTTCGCAACAACCAAGAGTACTGCCCATTACTATCACTGGTTTCCAGATATTACATAACAAACTTGTAACATTTCTTTCTAGCTTCCTATTGAATCGTGAGGTGTTGTTTAAAAATCACGTCATTTTCTGTTGCCATGATTTTTTTTTTTTTCCCAACAAAAAACCAAAGTGCATTGTACGCCCTTTGGCCAGTCTTGTATGTGCCTTGATCCAACGCTACATGTATTCAGCTTCTAAAATTCGACAAATTTTTCATACTTCCTTAAATATGAAAAATTATGGTCTTATTGCTGAATAAAACAAAAAAAAAAGTACAAAATAATTGTGCTTGCTTTTTCGGGATTATGTTACTATCACGAAAGTAGCAAATGGCCCAGCACATTAGTCTAAGCACCCCCATGTATTTTTCTAGGCATAAAAATAAAACGTTGGCTACAAATAAATAAATAAATAATAGCAGTATCTTGAGCTTGTGTATATCATTTTACTTTAAAGAGTCCAGTGTTTCATTCATAAATTAATTTCCTAACAGTCTTTTGAAATACTCTTATTTTACTTATTCATTCCATTGATGGAAAACTTCAGGAGGGGTTTTGTGACCTTTCTGGTTTGTACTCTGCTGCCAGTGTCCTGCCAGACACTTTTTAAGGTGATCTCTGAAAAACTAATATGTTTTTTAAAATATATTTTGTAGATTTTTCACAGAGAGGAAGAGAGAGGGATAGAGAGTTAGAAACATCGATGAGAGAGAAACATTGATCAGCTGCCTTCTGCACACTCCCCACTGGGGATGTGCTCACAACCAAGGTACATGCCCTTGGCCGGAATCGAACCTGGGACCCTTGAGTCCGCAGGCCGACGCTCTATCCACTGAGCCAAACCAGTTAGGGCTTATTTTTTTTAAATAGGTTTTGGTACTGTAGTTTGTCATCAGAGGATTTGAAATCTCAGATGTACCACTTACCAGGTATGTACTTAAATACAAACCATTTATTCTTCTTAGCCCAATTTCCTTATCTATAAAGTGGGGATTTAATAGCACCCACCTCACAGCCTTGTTGTAAGGATTAAGTGAGGTGATCTGCATGGAAACTGTACAAATGTTCAATGAATTGTAAGTTACAACTATGTGGTCAAGAAAAGTTAGCCAGGTGTTCCCAGGGTTTTGCTATATATTGCTCCTTCTTACTATGCTAATGAATCTCTCTGCTGCCTAAGTAACTTCATTCATTATTCATTTGCCATCTTCAAATGTTTCCCAATATTTTCTCTTTTGATTCCTATTATGGAGGTTAGCTGTTTTCTCGGAATAACTTCACAAAAATAAATGTGATTAATTTTAAATATAGGAAACATTTTCTGAAGGAAATTTGACTTTGCTTTCAGAGGTTTTGAGTATTTCAGCTGTAGTCCTGACTGAAATCAGGGAAAGAGCTAGATGGTTCCATAAAGTCCCCATAAACCTATGAGTTTATAAAAAGCCAAAAGCTAAGAGATTATATTGACTATTTTCCAGTTAGTATACCTTTCATGACCACAGGAAATTTTGTCTTCCTGTGTGTTTAATAATTTTACATGGGATAAACCAGAAACATGTCTTGTACCAGCAAATATAGAAAGCACAGAGAGGTTAAACCTTTATTCTTTAACTAGGCTTGCTACAAAATCCAAATGCTTTGCCGAAAAAATAGATACCCTTTTAATAGAACAAAACCACAAGTCAACTTAAAGGGCACTAAATTAATTACAGATACATTTGCATATATCCCAAATGAAATATTCACAATTTTTATTGATCAGACACTAACACAAAACCGTAGGGAAAATATCCAATCCTGAGTATAAAGCTTAGAGATTTAACAAGAATACAACCGGTGAAGTTACAATAAAAGAGGTAAAAATCACTCCCTTGCTGATTGTTTGACAAAAAATCAGAAATAGTTTTTGGATGCAGCCTCTAGTAACCACATTAAATCACTGTGCTTACACTCTGATTCCCTATTAAAATGACACTGTGCTCTATATTTCAGCAAGTCTGAGTTAGTAAAAGTATTCCCCTGTGCCAAAGGAACTTCTAAAAACCTCTGCTTTACTAACTACAGTTTCTGACTAAAGCATATTGTATAGCTACATGCCAACGTGACAGTTTTCATGAGGAATCCAAAGAGACCCACATGCTTTAAAACCTGAAGTGTGGGAGTTAAAGGAGCCAATCCACCGCTGTATTTAATATTAGCTCATCTGCTGCTGAAAACAGTAGAGGCATTTAAAATTTTAATTCCTTTCTCCTACTTAGCATGATTAGCAAATCTTAATTTAGCATAGTTTTGGAATTAAAGCTTCTGCACTTCATGCTTTTGAACTTTGGTTAAATTAGCAAAACGTAGCTCATGCTTATTGTGAGAGTGTAAAATGTATCTACAAATAATCTCAATAGCCAATGACGTTCACTGAGTGGCTTCTATGTTATAAAGAGCAAAAGCCTCGCCTTCAAGAACTATATTGTCTACAGGTTGTTAGATACGAATATAATCTAATGAAAATGTACTGTGACTGCAGCATCAAAGAAATAATTACATTTTCTTGGGTGAACCAAGGAAGACTTCACAAAGGAGGTAAAGTTAGGGCTGGTATTGAAAGATATGAAGGTATTGAAGAAGAAAGCAAGAAAAGCAGATACTGCCAGGCCAGCATGGCTCAGTGGTTTAGCATCGACCTATGAACCAGGAGTTCACGGTTCAATTTCTGGTGCCCAGCTTGCAGGCTTGATCCCCAGTGAGGGGCATGCAGGAAGCAGCCAATCAATGTGTCTCTCATCACTGAGATTATATATCTCTCTCCCTCTCCCTTCCTCTCTGAAATCAATAAAAAATGTATTTTTAAAAAGAAAAGAAGATACTGGCTATGGAGTGAAAATAGTAATCAAGTCACGGAGATAGGAATAATAGAGCAATGATTTTCAGTGGCTTTGGTCAGGATCACTTGGGGAGGCTTTATTAAGATAACCAGTCCTCACACCAGAGCTACCAAATTTAAATCTCCCAGGTTAAGTAAGGTTCAGCATTTAATTTTTTTTTAATTCCAAAGGTTATTCTGATGGGGCTGAATACCATTGATTGATTTTATTTTGCTTTTATGTCAGGCTTTGTAACGTGCTGAATTTCATATTGAGAAGTCTGCTTGATATTATACGGCTGATACATAAACAATCAGTGTACTTGAGGGATATTTAGTAGAAATAAAGAATACTAAATGAAGGATGAATGAGGAGTTATCTGGAAGTAAGGAGACAAATTAGAAGACTATATATACAGCATTCCAGGCAAGCAGCAATAATGGCCTGAGCAGGGGAAAATAGTTTTCTTTTTAATTTTTAAATATAATTCAAAAGATACAGGAAAGGTAGAACTCCTAGAAATTAGAAACTGAGGAAAGAATAAGAATTAAAGATTTGAAGATGATTTTCAGCTCAGGTAAAAAGAATGCTAATGGGGTAATTAATGATAGTAAACACTAGAAAAACAAATTTCAGAGTATTTTTGTACACACTGGGTTTAAATAGGTGACCATATGCACAGCATAACTACACTGGCTAACTATTAACATTTCCTCTTTAGACTTTCATAGTGACTCAGTTTAGATAATAAATTGTAATTGCCATGGGTTTTACATTTTTTTACAGTATCCCTCTGGAAATGTCTATAGGAAGTTGGGAATGAATGTCTGGGGACAGATTCTCAGCATCAGGAGAGAAATTCATACCTAGCAGATTATTATCAAAAGTGAGAGGTTAGATTAGATCACCAACAGAAAGAGGGAAGAGAAAGAGAAAACAGATGAGTCAAAAGTACACTTGCCCTTTGTAAGGATAGAAGAGGGAAGAAGAGTCCAAAAACTAAAACAAAACAATGTGGGGGTTGGGGGGGGTCACAAAGGAGAAAGAATCATGAGAAGAAAATATTATGAAACCAGGGGACTAGAAACATTAAGAAAAGAAGAAGTAAAAAATGCAGTCAGGCCTGGCTGGCGTAGCTCAGTGGTTGAGCATCCACCTATGAACCAGGAGATCAAGGTTTGATTCCCAGTGAGGGCACATGGCCAGGCTGTGGCAGATCCCCCCATTGAGGGATCTGCAGGTGGCAGCTGATCAATGATTCTCTCTCATTATTGATATTTCGACATCTCTCTCTCTCTGAAAACAATAAAAATGTATTTTTTAAATGCAATCAGAAATATAGACTGGGAAGAGGACACTGCTGAATATGGAAAAAGAGGAGATCTACAGGGATTTTGAATGCAGGGTCAGCAAAGCAATAAGGCAAAAGTCTCCAGGATGTTGACAGGATAATGGGAGATAAAGACACCAAAAATAATGATTACAACTCTAAGAAGTTTGGAGGGTGAAGGAATCTTGATCAGCTTTGAAGGATCAAGATAGATAAAAAGGAAGTGAATCCCAGAAGGGATATTTGTTGACCACAGGAATAAGATGGGGTACAGAAACAGGAATCTACAGTGAAGGCAGGAGCATATTTCATAGGAGGAAAAATAAACAAGCCTTGAGATGCACAGAGGTGTGGACCAAGGGCTGTGACTCTAGATAACTGAAGTGTGTCTGACAACCTACAGTTTTGAAAGGGTCACAGCAAGGACTACAAAATCACTCAGAGAGTTGGAAAAGGTTGGTATGATGGTAAGATCTCTAAAACATTCCTAAGGAAGATCAGAAAATGTCCCAGAGTTTAAGAGGAGGAAGACAGTGATATCAGGTGACGTTGATGTAAAATCAGCACTTCCAAAGTAAGGCTTGTGAATAAAGGGGACAGAATCACAGTCAGGAAAGTGGTCTTTCAGGGGCAGGAAAATTTATTTGAAACTCCCTCTCCCCTCGCCTAGTTTCATCAAATATTTACAAGAGATGCAACAGGTAGCAGGGAGGGGTCATTCTCAGGGAACAGATGTCAATCAATTCAAGGTGGTGGAAAGAACATTAAGAAAAATGTTCCTTGTATGGGAAACTGGAACCCAAAGGTAGAGAATTGCAATGGTCTCAGTGGAAATAGTTAGGAGATGGGCCAAAAAGGAGGTCAATCCCTTAGAGACACAGAACAGTAAAGGAGCACGGAGAAGGGCATTGCACCTAGGATTCCCACAGATGACCACAGTTATAAAAATAAAAAAAAGAAGCATGTTGGTCATGAGCGATCAATAGAAATTCCTATTAAAAGGTAAAGGCATTCTGAAAAGATGAAATAAAAAGAACTAGAATAACCAAATCACCCTTGCTCTATTGTTTGAACATCAAAACATAATTAAATCCGAATTTATCTCAAAATACACACTGTAGAAGTATTTCTACCTACCCACCCCAATTTTTACCAAGCTTTCCCACAAGTATCATAGGATTGCAGGTGAAGGGGCAAGTAAATCACATTATGGACCCCTCCCACTTCCTATCCCCCATCTCATTTTTACATTATTTGAGTGAAATGCGATTAGAAGTAAACCTCAGTGCTGCCTTGAAAGTTTTTTTTCTTCTTCTTTAACAGGCTTCAAAGGGAAGCATGCAGCCACAGGGGTGTGGAAGTTGGGGATAATGGGATTTTACAGACTGATTGTACGTGCACATAAAAGCAGGGCTTCCTTAGCAATGCCAGCTGGCCAGAGTGCAGAGGGGGCAGTCTAGGAAATTACTACCCGAAGTTATTACCCTTCTGTAAGTACAGCATAGCTCTGATAACTGTGACATTACAAAGCTGAGGCTAGTTCATATCAATGTTCCATGAAATACATGGAACCACTGCTGGAATTCCACATTTTAATTTCATGGAGATGAGGACCAAAGTCTTTTTTTTATTGTAAAGACTAGGTAAACAAAAGCCTAACAGAATTCTCTTTTTAAAATATGTTGTGTAAACCTTAACAATGCCTTACACATAAAGTAGGCTTCCCAGCTGTCTGCTGTCCATGCTGCTGCTGCTGCTCCATTCGATGAGGACTCTGTTAAGAACAGTGCTAAGTGTTTTATATATTTTTAATCTTGTTTAATTCATGTAATAAATTTACAGGTAAGAATTATTATGTGTTGTGTGTTTTGTTGTTAATCCTCACCCAAGGATATTTTCCACTGATTTTTAGAGAGAGTGAAATGGATGGGAGAGAGAGAAAGAGAAATGTAAGACACATTGATTGCCTCCCACTGGTGTCCTGACTGGGCTGTGATTGAACCTGCAACCCAGGTGTGTGCCCTTGACCAGGAATCAAATCTGAGACCTTTCAGTGCACAATTGACACACGAAACACTGGCCAGGGCATTATATGTATTTTTAAGATGAGCAAATTAAGGCTTTGAAAGATCATGGAGGTATTTTTATTCATTCAACATTAACAATGATGTACTGAGTACCTACTAAAAAACTCTGCTTAGGGCCGGGTATACAGCAGCAAACCCAAAAGAGATAAAGATTATAATTGTGGGAGGAAGGAATTCAGATATTGCTTATGAAAACAAATGAATAAAAAGTGAAAAACTGCCCTGGCCGGTTTGGCTCAATGGATAGAGAGTCGGCCTGCAGACTGAAGGATTCCAGGTTCGATTCCGGCCAAGTGCACATGCCTGGGTTGCAGGCTCGATCCCCAGTGTAGAGCATGCAGGAGGCAGCCAATCATTGATTCTCTCATCATTGTTGCCACCTCTCTCTCCCTCTTCCTTCCTGATATCAATAAAAATATTTTTTTTTAAGTGAAAAACAGTGACAAGTGCCATGGCAGGGAAAAAAAAACAAAAACATGGTTCTATGAATGAGCATAACAGAAGAATCTGTTTAGACTGGTTGGTAAGGGAAAGTCTAAGGCCTGAGGGATAAAGAGTCAGCCATGTGAAGAATGAGGTAGAGCATGTTCTGAACACAGGAAACAGAATGTGTTCAAGATTCAAGTAGGGAATCAGCTTAGTGAGTTTAGGAATGTCAGAGGGCTCAAGTTCAGTGAGCAAGACAGAGGTGAGCTCAGCAAGGCAGGGCTGGATCAGATCCTGCAGGGTATTGTAGGCCAAAGCTAAGGCCAAGGTAAGAAGTCTGGACTTCATCCTAGTGCAAGAAAAAATAATTGAAGGGGTTAAGCGGGGGACGAAAAGGATGACAATGATGTCTGGGATCAGACTATCAGATATCGTTTGTAATAAGGTCACTGGTAATTATGGAGAAGCATTTGTAATTTGGAACAGGATGGAGAAGAGAGAGTGGAAAAGATGCCAGATATATTTTTGGAGGTTTAATGACATTGTTCTTAAAGTTTATAGTTAGTATGTGGTGGGACAATGATTCTGTCTACTTCTAAAGTTTAAGCTCCTGACCATTCTCTTTGAAGAGTAGAAACATTTCTTCCATAACTTTAAAAAGGAGTTTAAATCCAGAAAAATAAAACATATTATTTTCCTCTCTTGAGATAAAAACCAGAAGACATTTTTAGGATGAAATCTTGAAACACTTTAATGGGGCAAGTGTGAATTTTTCTACCAAGGCCTAAATTCAGCACCTTCCCAATGATGCAGAATAGTGACTTCCGGCCAATATTTAATTGCTGTACACTACCCCAAGAATAACTCTTGTCTTTACTGCAGTTTTCAATAAATTTAAACTCAGAGTTGGCAGACAAATCTTAGTGTTTACATTCACTACAACACCTTTTCATGATCCTTTTGTGTCTTCTAAGAGCCACAATGGAGTTGCCACATCACCAAAGCTTTTTCCCAGGCTTGGTGCTCAATTTGAGACACATAATCCATGAATACAACTACCTCATCTATAAAGGTAAAGAAATGCCAAGATTATTAAATGTTTTTCAATAATTAATTATTTTTTAAGAATAATCTTTGAGTTGCTGAAATGCTTTACTTGGAGTATACTTAGCAGACACATAAAAATAGAGGCAGGTATGAGAGATCTATGTTTATCCTATGCTTTTAGCCAATAACTCATAGCCAATAACTGTTAGAGCTAGCTAGAAGAGATCTCATGAATTTTGGTGATGTGTGCTAACAAATCAAAAAATTAATCTCCTCAATTTTTTAAAAATAGTACAAAATTTGAAAAAAGTTTGTAGTTCAACTATAGTTAGTTTATAGTTTTTAGTGGAAAAACATGTTACTAGTCTGTGAATCAAAATATGGATCCAACTACTGAGCTATACACAGCTTATAACACTCACCATGTAAGAGTTGATGTTACATTTATTATTGTTACTATCTAATATATGAAATATTTCACTTAATAGATTATTTACATTCCTCATTAAAATGCAAACTCCATGAAGGTAAGTAATTTTCTCCTTGCTGTTCCACTGCTAAATCACTCCAACCTGTAGGATAATGCTGAGCAACTAGCAAACTCTCCAAAAAATATTTGTTGGATGAATGAACAGAATGAGCACGCATCATTGGTGTGTCACTATCATCTGAGAAAACCTTGTTGAAGCTCTTTGTAAACTGAAAACCATTCTACAAATGCAAAGTATTAATCACCATCTTCAGGATAACTAAAGCACAGAGAATTTACTAAGCGTTCCACATCCATTACCTCTTTTACTTCCCAATCACAAAAGAAATGGAAGTTCAAACAGATTATGCAGGCTGCCCTATCTTACGCTGTACAAATAGTAGAATTAGAGCACCAAAAAAACAACTTGATTCCAAACGCAAGACTCTTAGCTCCAGATCCCCTGTCTTTTCCATGTTGCTCTCTTTGTTGTGAAATGCTGACCCCAAGTGTACACACAAAATATATAACACTCTATTATGCTAGATGTACAACTGGTATTTGAGATGATGATTATGAGCATTGTCTTTGAATTAGACAGATCCACTTTCTGCCACTTACTTGGAATTTGGCCTTGGGCCATTTAGCTAGTCTTTCTAAGCCTGTTTCACCTTCCGTAAAATAGGATAATAATAGGACCTCTCTAATTGTAAGGAATAAATTATATATTTCAAGCTGTGCACTTAACTCATACCTGGCTCTTAGTAAGTGCCAAGTAAATTTTATTTTCATCTTTGATGATGAAGAAAGATTTGCCTGGTTTCTGATATTAGAATTGACATTTGAACATAGGGTAACAAAAAGTAGGAAGTAGGGAAACAAGATAAATAGACTTCTGTGCATTTCCATTTTCCCTCAGTAACTTGCACTGATTTTACAGAAACAACTACTAACAGGGCATACCTCTCGCCCTCTCCGCCCAGCATAGTACTGGGATCATTCTATTACCTTACTATCTTCTGGTAAAGGTACATGTAGAAATGTCAAGTGCTAAAAAGTATAAAAATAACGGTTTTAAATAAAACGTTTGTTGTCTTAAAGCTGCTATAATGATAAAAGTTTTCATGTTTTCTAGAACCCCAATAAAAAGTTTTGTTGTATAAGAACAAATATCTAGATTAAAGTCACAGAGTGTTTACAGTGTATCAATGTCTGAGCACCAGGGACAGTGTTCCAGATGAGTCTGTCTCTGCTCCAGGGAATAAGCTTTATTGGAAAAGAGTGTTAATAGCCAGATATATGTCTCAGGAAAATACACAGTCTATTGTTGTTGTTGTTACAAATATACTTTTATTGATTTCAGAGAGGAAGGGAGAGGGAGAGAGAGATAGAAACATCAATGATGAAAGAGAATCATCCATCCACTGCATCCTGCATGTCCCCACTAGGGTTTGAGCCCACAACCCAGGCACGTGCTTTGATCAGTAATCAAACTGTGACCTCCTGGTTCATAGGTCAATGCTCAACCACTGAGCCACACCTGCCAGGTCTATACAGTCTGTTTAAGTGCAATGCCAAATTGTAAAATCCAGGCTATCTCTTTCTAAGTGTGAATCAAAATTAGCATGGAGAGAGAGAAAGAGAGAGAGAGAGAGAGAGAGAGAGAGAGAGACAACTAAAGCCCCGGGGAGCGGGGGGTGGGGGGAGGTGGGTGATGATGGATGGAAGGGGCAGGGAACCTGATTGGCCCTGATTGCTGGCCAGGCCTAGGGACCCCACTCATGCATGAATTTTGTGCACCAGGCCTCTAGCAAATGAATCTCTCTCTCTCTCTCTCTCTCTCTCTCTCTCTCTCTCTCTCTCTTTCTCTCTCTCTCTCTCTCCCTCTCCCTCTCCATGCTAATTTTGATTCACACTTAGAAAGAGATAGCCTGGATTTTACAATTTGGCATTGCACTTAAACAGACTGTATAGACCTGGCAGGTGTGGCTCAGTGGTTGAGCATTGACCTATGAACCAGGAGGTCACAGTTCGATTACTGATCAAGGCACATGCCTGGGTTGTGGGCTTGAACCCCAGTGGGGACATGCAGGAGGCAGTGAATGGATGATTCGATCTCATTCTGTTCCCTGCCTCCCTGCCTCCTCCCTCCCCTCCTTCCCTTGCTGCATGCACCCGCCGCCACCCACTACTGGTTCCCTGTTGCAGCCTGGGGCCTGGCCTCAATCAGGCAATCAGGACCTGCCAGCTGGGGGAGGGACAGGGAGGTTGACCAGCAAGCCCAGATCAGGCAATTGGGCCTGCCAGCCAGGAGGAGGAGCCAACCGCCACTGCAGCAGGTGGGCAGTGGGCCGATTGGGGTCTGCTGGCTGGGAGTAGGGATGGGGTAGGGACCTGGGAGGTGGGCCACTGGCCCCAAGGAGGGAGCCAGCCCTCGACCCATCTGGGAAAGGGGCTGTGTCTGCCACCACCCATCCCCAGGTCCCCATTCCAGCCGGGGGCCCCTGGCCCCGATCTGGCAATCAGGACCTGATGGCCAGGGGGAGTGACTGGGAGGTTGACCTGCAGGCCCCATCAGCATTGGTGCCTGCGGGCTGGGGGCAGCTCCTGCATTGAGCATCTGCACCCTGGTGGTCAGTGCACATCATAGCAACCAGTCATTCTGGTTGTTTCATCATAACAGTTGCTTAGGCTTTTATATATATAGATTCTCTGGTTTTATAAACAGATTTAAGCAAGACATTATTATTTCCTAATTTATTACTGTAGATGCCAATCTTTTCCAGGTATAGAAATTTATTTAACATTCTTCCTCAGATAATTCCTCTTTGAATGTTAATTAATAAATAGACTTAAAGGGTTAGGTCTAAGAAGGTAAAATAGATATTAATATTAATTATAGTGAACATATTACCTAGAAGAAGTGTGCTAGTTCACAAGCATATTAAACTTTCTCACCTGCCCAGACAAATTTCACAAGATCTCCAATCCTTCACCTTTCCTGACATAGAGGTAGCACTAAGAACCATTAAAACCAATTATCACTTCACATTCATTTTAGGACAAATAAGAGGGGAAAAGAGAAGTAGTTCCAATGAAATATTTAATAAATACATAAAAGTAATTTTATGTCATTTCAAAGTTAAAAAAAAACATTTACTTATGACAAGATGCAAAGGTGTGTAATATTTAAAGTTCAAATGAAAGAAATTAAGTGTAGCTTCCTACCATATTTTTACAAAATATTTAAGTATCTACCAGCTATAGTATCATCTAATCTAATAAAAGAGTAATATGCAAATTGACCTTACTCCATTACACTAAGCCATTCCAACCCCTGCTTATTCCACCATCCAAACCATGCCCACCATCCAATCAGAGCTACTATATGCAAATTAATCCAGCCAAGATGGTGGACAGCAGCCACGAGGTTGGAATATGCTTGCCCTGGCGATGGAGGAAGCTAAGGTTCCTGTCTGCCTAGGCCAGCTGGGGCCAATGATCAAGGCAACAAAGTTTCAATTATAGAAGATAAACAAACATCAGATACCTGCTTCCAGCCTTGGGCTCAAGGAAGCGCTGGGAGCCTGGGTTGTCAGGGGTAACCCGACCTGGGCTCTGGTTAAAGCAACAAAGATTCAACTTTAGAAGTGAAATAAATCCCAGATACCAACTTCCAGCCATCCTCGCTGCAAATAGTCATCAGCCATTCACCCAGGCTGGCCAGGTACCCCAGCAGGGACCCCCTCCCTGAAGGGAATGTGGTCAGCCTGCAAACAGCCATCAGCCCCTCACCCAGGCTGGCCAGGTACCCCAGCAGGACCCCACTCCATGAAGGGGATGTGGCCAGCCTGAAAATGGCCCTCAGCCCCTCACCCAGGCTGGCCAGGCACCCCAGAGGGGGACACCCACCTTGAAGGGACTGTGGCCAGCCTCCAACTCACCCAGGCTGGCCAGACACCCCAGCGGGAACCCCACTCTGATCTGGGACACCCTTCAGGGCAAACCAGCTGG
Organism: Murina feae; assembly: GCA_004026665.1. Lineage (NCBI taxonomy): Eukaryota > Metazoa > Chordata > Mammalia > Chiroptera > Vespertilionidae > Murina > Murina feae. The sequence continues at coordinate 21,542 of PVJC01003817.1, read as the reverse complement.
CCCCCACCCGTACACCAGGCCTCTATCCTATACAATAAAAGAGTAATATGCAAATTGACCCTAACAGCAGAACCACTTGGAATGATTGGTCTCAATGACACACACTGACCACCAGGGGGCAGATGCTCAATGCAGGAGCTTCCCCCTGGTGGTCAGTGCACTCCCACAGGGGGAGCTCTGCTCAGCCACAAGCCAGGCTGCCAGCTGCCAGCACAGCCGTGGTGGCGGGAGCCTTTCCCGCCTCCTCAGCAAAGCTAAGGATGTCTGACTGCAGCTTAGGCCTGCTCCTTGCTGGCAAGTGGACATCCCCCGAAGGCCCCCGGGTTGCCAAAGGGATGTCTGGCTGCCAGCTTAGGCCTGAGCCAACAGATGGACATCTCCCAAGGGAGTCCCAGATTGCTAGAGGGCACAGGCCATGCTGAGAGACATCCTGAGTGCCCAAATTTTTGTGCACTGGGCCTCTAGTTTCATATAAAAAATATAGGATTAAGAATATCATAAAAGGGTGCACTGCTAATGGGAATGCAGACTGGTGCAGCCACTGTGGAAAGCGGTATGGAATTTCCTCAAAAATTTAAAAATGGTCCTAACTGGTTTGGCTCAGTGGGTAGAGCGTGGCCTGTGGACTGAAAGGTCCCAGGTTCAATTCCAGTGAAGGCCATGTACCTTGGTTGCAGGCACATCCCCAGTGGGAGGTCTGCAGGAGGCACCTGATTGATTTTCTCTCTCACCAATGTTTCTAACTCTCTATCCCTCTCCCTTCCTCTCTGTAAAAAAATCAATAAAATATATTTTAAAAAATTAAAAATGGAACTCCCATTTGACCCAGTAATCCTACTTCTAGGAATATATCCCAAGAAATCAGAAACACCAATCAGAAAGGATATGTGTTCCCCTGTGTTCTTAGCAGCACAATTTACAATAGCTAAGATTTGGAAACAGCCTAAGTGCCCATCAGTAGATGAGTAGATTAAAAAACAGTGGTTCATCTACACAATGAAATACTATGCTGTTGTAAAAAAGAAAGAACTCTTACCACTCACAATAGCATGGATGGAACTAGAGAGCATTATGCTAAGTGAAAAAAGCCAGATGGAGAAAGATAAATATCACGATATCACTCATTTGTGGAATATAGTGAAAACATAAACTGATGAACAAAAATAGATCCAAAGACATTGAACAGACCGTCAAACTTCAGAGGAAAGGGAGGGGAGAGAAGGGGAGGTAAGAGATCAATCAAAGGACTTTATACATGCATATAACCAATGGACACAGACACCCTAAAGCAGTGAGGGTATGCACAGGGTATAGGGGTGGCTGGAGAGAGGTCAATGGGTGAAAAAGGAGGCATATGTAATACTATATGTACCAGTAATACTTTAAACAATAAAGAATTTTTTAAGAAGCGAATCTCTTAAAAGACTGTTAATCCTGTATTCTATAGCAGTCTATAGCAGTCTACAGAATAACCAATTTATTCTTTACAAATCTTTCTGGCACAAGAGATAATTTCAGAATATATTTATTATAATATATTAGAGGCCTGGTGCATGAAATTTGAGCATGAGTAGGGTCCCTAGGCCTGGCTGGTGATCAGGGCCAATAAGGTTCCCCACCTCTCCACCTCTCTGGCTACCTGCCTCCTCCTTACCTTGCTCCCTCAGCACCCCACCATGTTCTGTGCTGCCCTCTGGTGGTGAGTGCATGTCATAGTGAGCAATCAAACTCCCAGTCTCCTGGTTAAACTCCCAAGGGGACAATTTGCATATTAGTCTTTTATTATATAGGATATTTCAGAATATTTTCTAAAATTTAATGTCAACACTGAAGTGTTTTAATGTAGACATTAAAGTGTTATACAATTATCTTCCAAAAAGTTCAAGAAACTATTATTTTTATTTTAAAAAATACTGAAAAGACCCTGGCCAGTTTGGTTCAGTGGAAAAAGCATCAGCTTGTGGACTGAAGGGTCCCAGGTTCGATTCCTGTCAAGGGCATGTACCTTGGTTGCGGGCACATCTCCAGTTGGGGGTGTGCAGGAAGCGGCTAATCAATGTTTCTCTCCCCTGGATGTTTCTGACTCTCTATCCCTCTCCCTTCCTCTCTGTAAAAAGTCAATAAAATATTTTAAAAAATAATAATAATAAATACTAAAAAGATGACAAGAAATTAGCATATGTCATTCTTTCTTATAGTGCAGTAGTTAAGAGCATAGAGCTTTGGAGTTGAGCAAACCCAACGTCAAACCAAACTGGTTCTACCACTTACTAGCAAGCTAACTCTGTACAAATTACATAATCTCTCTAAATTTGTCTTTCTAAACATTTCTTTATAGAATTGGTAAATAAATTTAAAGTATATGAAGTGCTGACTCTAGTAGTGCCTGACACATTAGTAAGTATATAGCATTTGGTGGTTATAGGCAATACATTCCAAGGGTTAGTTGTGCCAATTCTGAAAACCCACTTCTTAGGTTCAAAGCCAAAATTTCCTACTTGTTACTTATTTGGCTTGGGGCAAATTATTTCACATCTCTATATTAATATTAGTAAACACACAAAAAACTTGCAATGGTAAGTGCTCAATAGATGATAATTTTAAAATTTCTTCAGCTGAGGTTTCTCAGTAGCTAAAACTTAAAGAGCATATCAGACTAATTTTCTCTTCTGATACCTAAGTTGACTAGCATTAGAAATAAATAAACACGATCAATTCAATCTACATCCATAATCTTTCCTATATGCCAATATGCAATTATATTGATCAAGCTCCCAGTACAGACTCCCTAGCTTCAGGTTTCCCAGACCTGCCTGATGATACAGATCACCCAGAGCTTGTGACTGAGCAGGTCCGGGTGCGGCCTTGGAATGTGTATGTATAATTTGCTTCCCAGGCGAGTCCTACCCTGCATCAGTTGAAGTTATACCCACCCACAGAACCTGGGAAGAAAATCTAGTAGTCACACACCAGAACAGAATTATTGTTTTAAGTAATAAGAGAAATGAGAATGTTAAAATATTTTGTATTCAACAAACATTCTTTTTGAGTATTTATTGGTAATAAATATTTACTGAGCATATATTACAGTACATTGCACAAAACAGTACAAAGGGAGTTAAATGGAAAATAGACTTATTGTTAAAAATTAACATTTTTGAGGTGCGAGTAGCAAAGAGAAAGAGGAGCATCCTAGGCAAAGATACCCATAATTACATGCCATATCTTCAGAGGGCTTCAGAATTTACTGGGACAAGAGTGCTGTTGTTAAGAAATATGGCTCTTTGAGAAGTCTGTTATAGTTACTTATGACACTGCTGCTATTGTGAATGAGCTAATAGAGCTAATAATTTAAGAATATTCAAATAACAAATTCACTACAAAAGTAATTTAAAGGGTATAACCATTGTTTTTCTTGACCCTCTGAACATTAATTAGTATTTAGAAATAAATTATAGTTTATCTTTTATGAGTAAAACTAGGGGCCCGGTGCACAAAAATTTGTGCACTCGGCGGGTCCCTCAGCCCGGCCTGTGCCCTCTCGCAGTCTCAGACCCCTTGAGGGATGTCCACATGCTGTTGTACCTGGCCAGCCTGGGTGAGGGGCTGATGGCTGTTTGCAGGCTGGCCACAGCTCCCATTGACCCAATGTCCCAGTGAGGCTGGCTGGAATCAGGTTTCTGGGGTTTATTTATCTTCTATAGTTGAAACTTTGTTGCCTTGAGCAGTGGCCCGGCCAGCCTAGGCAGGCAGTTTCAACTCCATTGCTGGTGCAACAGAAGCCTCCTTGTTTGCTCTAGCTCTGTGGCTGCTGGTCGCCATCTTGGCTGGGTTAATTTGCATACAGTGGCTTTGATTGGCTGGTGGGCATGGCTTGACTGGTGGGCGTGACTTAGGTGTCTCGGAGTGATGGTTAATTTGCATATTACTCTTTTATTAGATTAGATTAGCACAAAGTAGGATCTGTGAGCAACTTCCACACTGAGGGATATGGAATCTACATCCTTCTAGAAACACAAGCATAAATGATTATGTAAGGAAACCCAAATGCAGTAACACCAAAAATACTACTACTATCATTCTACTGAATGTAGAACACATAAATTATAGTATAGCAAATGTGTGTATGTTTCAACATAATATATCATTAATTACATTACCCCAGGTGGTCAAGAATTACTGTTTAACAGTATAATCATCAAGTAACTCTCTATAATCTCCCAGCTAGAGAATTACTAGTTACTTGCATGCATTTGGAATAAAATGGATTTAAATGTAGTCATTATAGCTATTCAAATATTACTGATCCACAGGAGCAGAGCTAAAATAAAGCATCTGATAGTATTACTTTAAATATGATACAAGGGAACAGGCACAAAACTTCAGATTTTTCAGTTCTTCACTGCCCCAAGGATTAGGAAAATAAAAGGCCACTTAGGACACCTGAGTGCTCGCTGCTGAGTGGTGAGATTATATGTGGATTTTTTTCTATTTACTTTTCTGATCTTCCACATTTCCAATAAAAAAAAAAGTAAAGTAATCTTTTCCTGACCAGGGAAAATAATTCCTTTATTTAAGGATATTATCTGAGTGGTCAAATTTATTTGAATATTACAGTAAGGCTATTAAAAAGTTTGTCCTTGAAGAGACTTAATCATGTTCCTCCTCAAAGAAAATCTGTCTTGAGTCCTCCTCATTTTGTTAAAAAAAAAATAAGAAAAAATAATAATATACCAGTACTGAATATCCATGTGCTACTTCCAAATGTAGGTTTCAAAAGAATGGTTTATAGTAACAATGCTAAGTGATAACAGTTTCATGAGTTCCTACTCATCTGGTGTGTGAGCCAAAGAAACCCAGTAAGGCCTGGTGAAGGAAAAATGCTTACCCTCTCTGAGCAAAAGGAGAGCCATACCCTGCTAGTGGGTAGTCATTAAGAGTACAGGACTTTACCATGTATGAACTTTTATGACCCATCCTTTGCCCTTCTAATCTCTAATTTCTCATTTACTCCATCGCCATTTTTTTTCTTTCCTAATCTCTCTTTAGCTTTGGCCTGTCTCCACAACCAGTTCCTTTAGGAGGCACTGAAATGTATTGAATTTAAAAAGAAATAACTGTGGACAGACCTTGGACCATGTGGGGAAGATCTGTGCAGCCTTCCCTGCAGGCAAAATGGGCACTTCCCAGAGCTGATTCACAATTGATTTGTTAAGGGATCCTTCATCTGTAAGATAGCTTTAGTCAATGTTCCTGGAGCTTTTTTCAATTTTTTTGGAGTGCCACATCAATAAGCTTGGTCTAGTTTCCCTGACTTAATGCTGTTTTAGAAGGCAATAAGGACCACACATCAAAGAATTCACCAAGAGTCTTTAAAAATACGCCCTCAGAAGGTGTATAACCTCACAAATGTTAATTTTTAACAATAGGTCTAGTTCCCTCTGTATTGTTTTGTGCACTGTACTGTAATATATGATCAGTAAATATTTATTGCTGGTAAACACTCAACAAAATGTTGAATAAAAATATTTTTTAACATTCCCATTTCTCTTATATAATACTTAAAACAATAATTCTGTTCTGTTGTGTGACTGCTAGATTTTCTTCTCAGGTTCTGTGGGTGGGCACAACTTCAACTGATTCAGGGTAGGACTTGCCTGAGAAGCAAATTATACATACACATTCCAAGGCCCCACCCGGACCTGCTCAGTCACAAGCTCTGGATGATCTGTATCATCAGGCAGGTCTGGGAAACCTGAAACTAGCAAGTCTGTACTGGGAGCGTGATCAGTGTATAATCGTATATTGGCATATAGGAAAAGTTCATGCATGTGAATCAGAAAACACCTATCAAAGTGAATTATGCACAATAGTCTGGACAAAGTAAGAAGATATAATAAGTAAAAGCTCACTGCAAGATTTCAAATAACATATTCTTCCAAGAATCAACACATGGGAACTCAGCAATGCCTCATGCAGAGCACTGTGAGGTCCTCAAACTGAAAGCTGTTTGCTTTGGGTTTATATAGTGCAGAAGCAACTTAGAAGGCAAATGACATAAATGCTATCACCATATTCCAGTCCAGAAGTTTTTATTACAGTAAGTTTAGCTCAGGGCAAGCTGCCTCAATCAGCACATTGTGATGGCAAATACACTGACTGTAGTTTCTTCTAAGTGGTTTATAGCACTTGAGTTGTTTTTAAGAAGGATTCATGAAACAGTGCTAATCAACACTTTATAGTTAGAGCCACTAGATGTAACACTCACAGTTGGTTTGCTTTAATTGCTAAAATTGGTTGCTTTCCAGAGGAGCACAGTTGATTTTAACTTTCAATAAAATCATTTAAACTGACATGTCAGATAACCCCCACCCTTCCACCACCAGCACCATCCCTTGAGATATAACTCAATTGTTAGAAAAGAGGGAAAAAAACTAGAAATTAATATAAATAACAACATATTTACCAAAATGAAGTACCAGAAGCAAAGTCAAGTAAGAAACAATGTTTTCCAAAAATTTCAAAGACCTTTGATAGTGTTGAAACTTATATGTAGGCTTAATAAATGAGATCTTCTGAAAGTTGGGAAGTCTTGGTTCTCTTCCCATCTTATTGTTGTGATCTTCTCACATATTAATTTACCAACCTCAAATTTCATAGTTCTAAAAGCATTCTGACAATCGTTATTCTAGACTATGTCCAAAAGACAGTTTCTCAAACCAATAACATCATAATTACTAAAATCATATTTTTTCAAAAAAAGTGAAAATATGAAGCCCATACCATGCCCCAATTTCACTTTTTTTAAAAGCCATCTTTCCTCATTAAACCCCTAAGTGAAAGAAAACTGAAGGGTTAAAAAAAAAAGTGCCTGTCTCTTATCCACCCATGTTTTCAGTTTAGGACAAGATGCAAGTGTCTTTCACTTTCTCCAACCAAAATTCAGGACCACAATGCATAGGTCCCTTTGGTTTTTGAATCAATACAAGATTTCAAATTTTATGTCAACTTTATTACATTAATGGGAGGATCATTCATTCTCAAACACTAAAGTGTACACTTATAACTTTACTTCCCACTCTGAGTGTAAAATCCCCTTCCTTTCTTCTCAACAGGTTTTTTGTTTTTGGGGGGGTTTTTTGGTGTGCGTGTGTGCGTGTGCATGTGTGTGTGTGTGTGTTGCCTCTGGTCCACGGACAACACTTTGAGTAGGACTAACAAGCTAGCTTCCAGCTGCAGCAGTCAATATCCAACTCAGGTCCAACCAATTAATGACGTTTGCCTCTCTAGCTTAAATATCTGTGGGATTTTGGCTAACTGGCAATTCTTAAATGGCTGCAACAATTTTAGGGCCTTCTCTTCAATTGGCCTTCATCTTATCAACCTAATCAATTTGAGGAGATTGGAAGATGAAGACATTAGAAACATCTTCACTCTCAGTCCCTCTGCTGTTTAAGACCTAGCTGCCTCCTGTTTTGCTTCCCTATATGACTTTCCCTTAGAAGATAAGAATTTTGGCCTATCCCCATTTGAGAACGAAGTGCTGGCTTAAAGATACTTCAAATGTCAATGGTCCGTTTCCTTATCATGTACAGTTTACATTTGATAATTTCTGTAAGGCATGTGACAATGTTTGATTATATCCTCCAGGACCATATGAAGAACAACAAGCTGCATAGTAATATTATTAGGTGGACTGAATAACAAAACCGCCAAGATTATTCAAGAACATCCAGAAGAGAGGTCTCTAATAGCACTCAGAGGACTCTTTCCTGGAGCTGAAATTTTTCAAACATTTTATCAATACTTATATCAATTTATCAAGACCTTCAATAATGGCCTGTAAGACCTTCCTAAAGAGAACTGTATCTTAGAGGTATAACTAATATGTTTAATGGTAGCAGATTTCAAATTCGTGCATTCATACAAGAAAGAAATTATTGATTACTATGTGCTCAGTGGCAAATCCTGGGCATATAAAAATAAAAAACATATAATGTGTCTTCAAGAAATTTATGACCTAGAAAAAGAGATAAAGAAACAAATGAGTATGCTTCAATGTAAAAAATACTGCAATAGAGAAATGTGCATATGATTGAGAAAAATAGAAGTGCTACCTGACTCCCACTGGGAGAATCCAGGAAGGTTTAGGATGTGAAGATAAAGATATCACGTGAGCAGTTGTTCATACAGGTCTGCCATGTGGGACACATGCATGCCCTGAGATAAGGATTTAGGGGAATCAGAGTATTGGTGGTCATTAAAGCCATGGGTATAGATGAGATAGGTCTAGAAGATTATACAGGAAAAAATAAACAAAGTCAATGGATGGAATCTTGGGGAATAGCAGCCACTAAAACCTAAGCAGAAAGAGAGAGATACCCAAGAAGGAGACATAACAAGAGTAACCTTACCAATTGCCTAAATGTTGTAGTTCTTGGGGTTGTTCTGCCAGCCCAATTTTTCTATATATGCACTCTTTCTGGGTTTCATCTATTCTTTTGGTTCCAATGACCATTGATAATATGTTATTATTTTCTGCCACTTGAGAGGCAAGGTCATGTTCTAAGAGTGAAAAAGCAGAATTAGATAGAAACTTGAGAAAAATGATGAGGTACACTAGGGAATTCCACTCAACAATTCTTTGTTGATCAACGTGACAGGCCTTAGTGTATGTACATGGTGGAATATGGCAGTGGAAAAAAAAAACAACTAAGAAAAGGGGTAACCTCATCACTCCCTAAAAGCTTAGTTCCTTGGAGTTCTGTTCTATGCCTTCTTCTCTGTCTATATACCCTACCAAAGTAGTCACATGCATTCTTTTGGTTATGTAATGTGTATATGATAATATGTGGATGCAAACCTCGTGAAGCTTACATTCTAGTGAGAAATGGGCAGAGAATAGTGAAGTAACAACAGCAATTTATCTAGCAAATATTATGAAGAAATATAAGATAGAGGAAGGAAACATAAAATGAAGAGACCTATATTTTAGATAGAGCATAAAGTAAAATGCTGAGGAGGTGATAATTTGAGCATACAGCCAATTAAAGTGAGAGAGCAAGTCTGCATCTATATAGAGCATAGTTTTTAACCCTGAGTGCACATTAACATGTCCTGGGAATTTTTTAAAACAAAAAGAATTCCTGGATCCCACCCCTCAGAAATTCTGAATTAACTGGTCTAGGATATGGTCTTGGCACCAGAATTTTTTTTGAAAACCCATTTATTCTAATGTATAGCCAAGATGGAGTGGAAGAGCATTAGACAGATGTAATTACAAGTGCAAAAGCCCAGAGGGAGGAACAATGCTTAGAGTCTAGGAGAAAAATATGGGTCAGCTAACTCAGCACCATTATTCAAATAAAAGATTTGAATAATGGTGCTGAGGATTAGAAAAGTATTAAATTTTGTATTTATACATAAACACACACATACAATTTTGTGATTTTCAAGAGCAGTACTTAGCAGCCTAGAGGTAGGATTGACCCAGTTCTAGGAGTTTGGATAATAAATGTAAAGAAAGAATAATAGATAATTTTTAAATAACTAGAGGCCCAGTGCACAAAATTCATACATGGGAGGGAGGGGCTCAGCCTGGCCTGTACCCTCTCACAATCCAGAACCACTGGGTCCTAACTGCTCACCTGCCTGCCTGATCACCCCTAACCACTTGCCTGCCTGCCTCATCATCCCAAACCACTCGCCTGCCTGATCACACCTAACCACTCACCTGCCAGCCTGGTCACCTCTAACCGCATTGCCTTCCTGCCTCATTACCCTAATCACTCGCCTGGCCTGCCTCATTGCCTCTAACCACTCTGCCTACCTGATCACCCCAAACCACTCTGGCTGCCTGCCTGATTGCCACTAACTGCTCACTTGCCTGCCTGATTGCCCCTAACTGCCTCTGCCTCAGCCCCCGCTGCTGCTGCTTTGCCTGGAGGGACATCCGAAATAACAATAGGAAGATCACCGGCTGTCTGGTCTAATTAGCATATTACACTTTTATTATTAATACTAGAGGTCTAGTGTACAAAAATATGTGCACTCAGGGGGGGTCCCTCAGCTCGGCGTGTGCCCTTTTGCAGTTTGGGACCCCTTGGGGGATGTCCACCTGCTGACATGCCTGACCAGCCTGGGTGAGGGGTTGATGGCCGTTTCAGGCTGCCCAAATCCCCTTCAGGGTTCAGGTCCCTACTGGGGTGCCTGATCAGCTTGGGTGAGGGGCAGAGGCCCATTTCAGGCTGCCCACAGCCCCTTCAGAGTTCGGGTCCCTACTGGGGTGCCTGGCTGGAAGCAGGTATCTGGGATTTATTTAACTTCTATAATTGAAACTTTGTAGCCTTGAGTAGAGCTCAAGGCATACAGGCCCCTGGCTTCCTCCATTGCCCAGGGCAACTCCAGCTCTGTAGCCGCTGCCATCTTAGTTGAGTTAATTTGCATATTTGCTCCTGATAGGTTGGTGGGTGTGGTTTGTGGGTGTAATGGAGTGAGAGTTAATTTGCATATTACTCTTTTATTGGATTAGATGGGCTATTGGACATAAATTGATGCAAGAAAAAACTGAAGTCAAAATTCAAGGAAACCTGGAAAGGATGAAGTGACAGAAGGTACAGTGATCTCTTCAGACAAACCAAACAAGGTGAGTGTGGGGAACTCAGCTGACCACAATTCCAATATGAGCCAGAGGCATATGATGTCTATTAAATATCCTAAGGCAATCTTAGATGTATTTTAAAAAGTAATGGTTGGTCCTGGCCAGTGTGGGTCACTTGGTTGGAGTATCGTCCCATATGAAGAAAGGTTATGGGTTTAATCCCTAGTTGGGGGCACGTATGGAAGGCAACCAATCAATGTTCTCTCTCACATTGATGTGTGTGCATTTTTCCCTCTCTTTCTCTTCCCCTCTCTTTATTTTTTATTTTTTAAATATATTTTATTAATTTTTCACAGAGAGGATGAGAGAGGGATAGAGAACCAGAAACATTGATGAGAGAGAAACATCGATTAGCTGCCTACTGCACACTCCCCACTGGGGTCATGCCTGCAACCAAGGTACATGCCCTTGCCCGGAATTGAACCTGGTCACTTGAGTCCATAGGTCGACACTTTATCCACTGAGCCAAACCGGTCAGGGCCCCCTCTCTTTAAATCAATAAGCATGTCCTTGGATGAGGATTAAAATAAATAAATAAATAAATAAATAAATAAATAAATAAATAAATAAATAAAAAGTAAAGAGCAGTTGGCCTTCATTAGATAATCACTAACTTTCTTTCTGCCTACAGAATTAATATTCACTTGAACTTGGGAAAGTAAAATCAATCCATCGTGGAAGGAAGTAGCCTAATCTGCTCTGAGCTGGGCAAAAATGTTTGGAATATAATATGTTCAGTTCAGATAAGCCATTTTAGGAGAGACTCTGATGAGCATAGAATGTCTAAAGATAGCCCATAAGGAAAAATAATCTGGAAGTCATTTCTATTAGGAATAATAGTCTCTTTTTTTAACCTGATAAGTATGATGGCCTGAAAGTTCACATTCATAAGTATAAGAGAGTGGAAAAGTTCTCAGGCATAATGGAGGAGTTCCTATTTCTTTATATTAGCAGTAAAGTGGTACAGAATAATGAACAGACTCAAAATGTGGTCATTCTAGTAAATGTTAAAAGACTGGAGTTATAAAGCTAAGAGGTCACAGTATTTCAAGGGGCACCAATGCAGATGCTGAATTCATACAAAAGAATCATAGAAGGGACCATGACATAACTGGCCCCTATCTTTCATTAGAAGACTCCCAATGCACTTTATGAATAAGCCCCTGTATGTTTCCAATGGGAAATTTTGTTCTGACTAATATGTCTTTTAATGTATTGGGGGCTGTGAGATGGGGGGGGGGCGAGTAGAGCAGGGTGTCAGGGAGGCTGAACTCATTAGGAAATATTTGAAACTATACTAAATTGGAAAACTATAAACTTTAAAAAGAAACAACTTTGATGCATGTTAAGCACCAATTATATAGGAAACACATCAGCTGAAAGGCTTCCCAAGTGGTGGAGTCAGCAAGATGGAAACTCAATGATTAGGAAATAAATTGACGCATTTTGTTCAAAACCCATTTCTTCAATAAGTGAAAGTCAAATAGGGCAAAGATGAGTGTGAAGCCCTACATCTTAAGGATGACGTCTCTTCTGGACATTGATCATCACTGTGGCTTTCCGAAGAGCATACAAGGAATGTGACCCCTGAGGATGTGGCCATTCCACTCCAGGAAAGCAAGCTCTGAGATGTGGTGGAAGCTGGCAAGGTCAGTCTGTAGCCAGAGTCAAGCAGAGGAAGAGATCCATTGATCACTTCGGCGGGCCCTTGCTGACTTCCTGAAGCCATGAGCATTTCCAATGGGAAATCGCCGGTGGGATATAATTTGAGATAGGCACAAAAATAGATTTTATCGCAAAAATGTTCCATGGCAAAGCTGTGTTACTCTAAATACATAAAATTGAAAAGATAAGTTCTCCATGGAATTCAATTCACTATTGATATGTTCTGCCCTTACCTTGACTAACAGTCAAGTAAATGGTTCCACCTCTCCACTAACCTATAGGAGAGGGGCTTTGGAGCTAGATTACTTACCACCTCCTTTATTGAATGTTTAACAACACTTCAGGGGACATAGAAGAAATAAATGCATTTTACCAATTTTTAAGATAATCTCCACATTAGAATTCTAATGTATGTAAAAAGGAATAATAAAAATTTTTTTTAAAAAACTTACGCAAAAAAACCCTTAATCCTTTAAAACATCAATAGATTTAGTAAGGATATTGAAATACTCAGGCAAAGCAAGTAGCCTATTTCAGGTGCTTTGTCAGTTTCAGATCTCAAGAAATAACATAATCATATATCTTTTGATATCTTTCTGTGGTAGGCAGAATGCTAAGAAAGGTTTCCGTTGCCTTTCACCTTGTATAATACCCTCCCTTTGAGTATGGGTGGAAGTAAAATCGGAAAAACTTCCAAGCCAGAGAAGGATTTAATGTGTCATAATATGGAGATGGCCACAGATGCTCATAGTGGCTCCCTGCTGACAGTCAGCAAGAAAACAGGGACCTCAGTCTGGCCAACAGCAAGGAACTGAATCCAAACACTCTGAATAATGGAATGATTTTGAAAGCAAATTCCCTCCCCCCTGCCCCTCCTCGAATCTCCAGATAAAAGTCTAGCAGACTGACATCATGATTTCAACCTTCTGAAACTCTGAGCAGCGACCTCAATCGAGTCTTCTAATCTACAGAATTTTGAGATAATAAATCCATGTTGTTTTAAACCATTAAATTTGGGGTTATTACACAGCAATAGAAAACTAATATACTTTCTATTTTTTAAATATGTTTTTATAGATTTTTTTAGAGAGAGGGGAAAAATCAATTGGCTGCCTCCTGCATGCCTCCTACTGGGAATCGAGCCCACAACCCGTGCATGTGCCCTGACCAGGAATCAAACTGGTGGCCTCTTGGTGCATGGTATGATGCTCAACCAACTGAGCCACACCGGCCAGGCCTAATACACTTTCTATACAGAGTTCTATCTACCCACAGAAATAAAGGTAAAAAAACCTGATTTTCTACATTGTTACAAGAAAAAGATTTAAAGATAACCAAGAAGTCAAAAGATTTCAGATTTCTTACTACGCACAGAACATCTGACTTAAAATAAATTTTATATTTTGTAAGTACATATGAATTGATTTCCAGAAACCCATGTTATATACATTAAAATAAAATTAATACCTTTTTCAAAAGAGGAAAACATGTTAGATCAATAATCCTAAAATATCTTAGTGAAAATAAAATGCTCTAAGAGGAAGAAAATATAATTTTCCCCATTTAAATCTTGATAGAATAAAAGTATCCTATTTTTAAAAGAGAAGTAGGAGACAATAGATACAAAGGTCACTTTTCTCATAAGGAATGACAAGGAACCAAGACAACTGGTCACCATTCATTTCATAGTGTTGTTGTTTAAGGGAAATCCAAATGAACATTTTTCATTTTATTTTTTTGGTATATGATCTTTACTTACTGAGGGATTCATGAAAATAAAAGGAGTTCACAAATAAATACTTGGCAGCCTTGTAAACTTATACTATGTGGTTTTTTGCCTTACAGATTATGAGGCAGCAAAATTATAAATATCTTCCTCCCTCTGCAGGCAGTTCATCTGAAATAAACCAAAAGATTCCATCTGACACAATACCTGATGTCCTTTCATTTCCTCAATATAGAACATGTCCAATCTAAATCTTTGTTCAACTCAAGAAAAAGGAACGTAATATAGGGGCTAATACGTGAGTTCTAAAATTAGTTGTCCTGAGTTCAGATCCTAAATCTTTCACTTACTATGTGTGTGCTCTTAGGCCAGTTAGATAACTTCTATGTGCTTCCATTTCCCCTCTGTACATGGGGAGAATAAAATACATACCTCATATAATTGTTGTGAAGATTAAATGAGTCAACATGTAAAAAGTCTTTACAACAGTGCCTGAAACATATTAAGTGCTCAATAAATCTTAGCTATTAAGAAAATTGCCAAAGTTTTTTTCATAATTATCTCTATCCTTTAGGCAAAATAAGACACCCTATAAATGAATACATTTTTTTTTAAAAAAAGCATATGCAGCATGATGGCTCATTACAAACTTTCACCTACTTCTTCTGCCTGCACCAATTACTTCTGAATTATACCCAAAGTCTTTTAATTAATGGCTGCTTTAGGTAATTGGATATGAAAAACAGAGGAAGGGGCTCTGAAGCTGGCCCAGGTGAGTCTCAGACATTACTCCATAAATGTAGTCTAAGCTGAACCAGTCCGTAAGATGGTGGTTTGACCATCTCTGTCTTTGAGTTTTACTTAAAAACGTAAGTGTTTGGTCAAGGAAATCTCAAAGATACATAAATAACATCAGTGGGACTAGAATAAAAAACTTGTCAACTGTTTAAAGTTTCCATTTGAAATAAAGGTACCGTTAGTACATAAAACACATCTGACTTCTTTTACAGCCTTGATCTAAATAAATCCACTCTGAGGTTTACAACCTAGAAGTAAAGAGCATGGACTTTGGACCTAGGCCAATTCTCAAGGTCCCATCTGGATCTCAGTTTCTTCATCTCTAAAATGGGAATATTAGCACGCAGCCTCAGAGGGTAGTTGTGAGATTCACATGAGATAAAGCATGTATGCATATGCATGTACAGCCGAATGTTTGGTACATAATAATCTCTCAAATAGAGATGTTATAACATAAGTTAGCTGTCATTAGTAAATGTATGTTTTACTTCTATGTAGAGCAATTTCTTCCTGTAAAAGCTGTAGATAATTTTCTCTAAAACTACACGTAATCTCATCTTTATGATTTGGGAAACCTTTAAAATAGGAAAAATCTATGTGCTGCATGGAAAGAAAGTTGCACTGGCAGATCCAAGGAATGATTCAGATACATCATTCTCCATCTGGGTCTGATATTACAATCCTATCTTAGGATCTGCGGATGGCATTAAATCCTAATTCTTTTGAGTTTCTCTAAATAAATTCAGGAGTCTCTAACACAGACAAAATATCAAATTTAGGACTGCTATATGAGAATCTCACTTAATGAGCACCTCTATGTATATATCAAAAGCAAGTCTCTGTGTAAGAATTTAAATTTTGGGTCAGATACCTCTTTCTGTTCAGATAGTCCTACAATTAACGTCATCCTTTCTACTCTTTACAAATATTAATACTCAAAACTGTCCCAGAGTTAAGTAGTTATATTCAGTTTTTCCTTTGAGTTTTATTTGTGAAATATGAATCACCTACCTTGGTAAAAAAAAAAAAAAAAACATAACTGAACAGCTTGTTACGTTTCTATAAAGTGAATACTTTCACAGCACCACCCAGGTGAAAAAAAGAAGAAGATTCCTGGATGTCCTGCACTTGCCTTTTCATAATCACCACCCTTGACTAAAGTAAATCCTATCTTTACTTTATGATTATCATTTCCTTGCTTTGCTTGATAGTTTACCTAATTTTGCATCTCTTCATACTATGTTTTAATTTTGCTTGTTTTCAAACTTTAAGTGGAATCACCTAACCTGTATTCCTTTATGCCTCGCTTCTTTCATGCAAACATGTGATCTGTGTCATTTATAAATCTTATGGATAGATATAATTTCTTCATTTTTACCACCATGTACTTTTACATTATACAAATCTACCAAAATATACTCATCCATGTTAATGCTAATAAGCATATGAGTAGCTTTGAGTTTTGAACTATTATAAATAATGCAGCTATGAACTTCTTGAATGCAACCATATGCATACCTAAAATATATGGAATATATACCTGGGAATAGAATTGCTACGTCTCTAGGTATGCATATCTTCAAATTTAGTGGTGGATACCAAAATTTTTCCAAGGTGGTTGTACCTTGGGTATCATTTATACATCCTAATAAATATGAGAATTTGTTCAAACTCTTAGTCATAGTCTATATGCAAGACTTCAAAAATAGTTCTAGAAAGTGCTGTCACTGTAACTATGAGTCAGTCACATTGATGAACAGGGCTCTAGATAATCCATGTGCATTTTCCATGTCTAACTTGGTTTCCATATAGGTAGATGATTCTGTCAGGTTGAATCAGGATGGATTGCAAAACTATTCTATTCCTGTACAAATATATTGGTAATCAAAGTAACAGAGACCAAGAATAGGACCTCAAAATTCTGTCTAACCTGGAACCAGAGCACAGCGCACCAAATGAGTATTTACAATTCCTGCATACTGAAAATTAAGGATCTAGTAGACAGTAATATGTTCAATAACATTTTATCATTCAGCAGCATGTCAGTGGAAGAAATAAATGTTCAAAAAGTCCATTCATGTTGCAGATCTGGCAAAATACCTTTGGACAATCAGAAGGTGATTATGACCATTTTAAAAGACATTTGATGCCATATGATTTGGAAAAGAAATAATAGAGACACAAATCTTAAGTTGTCTCTTGGCTACTTAGTGAAAAAGTTTTCAGCATGTTATTTTTTTCTGTCATGCCTCTTCAGGCTTTTATTTTTAAAAGTATAGCCATTGTACTTGTCCTATTTGTAAACTAGGACTATAAAATGGAATGCACATAGACAATAAAGGTAACCACACAGACACATTCAACTGTACCTGTATTCTCACACAAATACCAGGAATTTGGATAACTACCTAGAATAATGAGTAGTGAAATTGTTACAGTGTAATATGGACAGAAACCCCAGCACAACCCCTATTTCTCTAACCAAAGACAGTCCTGTCACATCATGCATTTAACTACATCTCGACACTATAAAGTAACTTGCATGTCAGAAATAGCTTCTACTGGGTTATAATTAGGGAAGACGTTAATACATTGCCAGGATTAAAATAAAATGAAAACAAGTTTATTCATTTTCATTTATAAAAGAACATTTAGAGCAATTATAATTACTGGTAAGCATGCACTTCATTTAAAAAAAATCAATTTAAACATGCTCCATATTTGCCAAATTTATAATTTATAAATCTTGAAAATATGTCTCAAAGGGGAAGATTATACAAAAAGAGCATCTTAATGCCCATGCTTTAATCTAATCTAATAAAAGAGTAATATTAAAATTGACCATTTCTACAGGATGCCTAAGCCACTCCCACCAGCCAATCAGAGTGGTTGTATGTAAATTAACCCAGCCAAGATGGAGGCCAGCAGTCACGAAGCTGGAGTAAATAGCAGGCTTCCGTTCTACCAGGAGTAAACTGTCTGCTGGCCCGATGGGCTTCCCCTGGCTCCAGGCAACATTGTTGCAAAATTGTTTCAATTATAGAAGCCTCAGAGCTGAAGCAAACAGCAGTGCACCAGTGATGGGCCGGCTGGGCCTCTCTCTGCTAACAGCAACATTCTTTCAATTATAGAAGCCACAGATCTGACTCAGACAGGAGGCTTCGTTACCTGCCTAGCCTCTGCTTAAAGCAAGAGTTTCAATTATAGAAGATAAATAAACTCCAGAAACCTGCTTCAGCCAACCTTGCTGGGACATTGAGTCAATGGGAGCTGTGGGCAGCCTGAAAGCCTGAAAACAGCCCTCAGGCCCACACCCAGGCTGGCCACACCCCAATGGGGTGAGGGACCACACTGGGGGGCTTGCCCAGCCTGCAAACAGCCATCAGCCCCTCACTCAGGCTGGCCAGGCACGCCAGCAGATGGACATCCCCAGAGGAGTCCCAGACTATGAGCGGGCACAGGCCAGGCTGAGGGACCTCCCAAGTGCACAAATTTTTGTGCACTGGGCCCCTAGTAGTTAAATAATGCTGGATATATATATATATATATATATATATATATATATATATATAGCATCAACTAATTTTATTTATTTATTTTTTAATCCTCACCTGAGGACATGAGAGAGAGAGAGAGAGAGAGAGAGAGAGAGAGAGAGAGAGAGAGAGAGAGAAACATTGATTGGTTGCCTTCCATATGCTCCCTGATGGGGATCAAACCCACAAACCAGGTATATGCCCTGATCAGAAATTGAACTGGCAACCTTTCCATGTATGGGATGATGCTCAACCAGCTGAGCCACTCTGGCTGGGGTGTATTAACTAACTTTCAAATAGACTAGTTGACTACAAAATATCACCATAAAATATTCAAGCTCCTCTGGGCTTCTGTTAAGTTTTCTATTAATATATCAAAAATTCTATTACTACTAATACATAAAGAAATTTATTTTATATGCAGCTTTATGTGAACACCAGAAAATACTGTGTGTCATTCAAACTCAAGTCAAGCCTACATGATGCTTACTGCTTACTAAAGATCTTTGAGAAGACTGTAATTAGACTGTAAACTCCAGGTTCCAAGCTGCTCTCCAAAATCATTCTAGAGACCATTCATCTAGCAGCCCTCTTATTTATATTCTGAGAAATTCAATCCTCTAGTCACTATCTCTCTCTCTCTCTCTCTCTCTCTCTCTCTCTCTCTCTCTCTCTCTCACACACACACACAAGAAATTATTCAATGATTGATTGTTCATCCTATGCTATTTCATTTTTCAAAGTAAATAATTACATGCCTTAAAAATTGAAAGTAATTTGGTTTGCTTTGGAAACAAATTTTAAGTAGCTAATGTGTTATTTTAGAGAGAGAGAGAGAGAGAGAGAGAGAGAGAGAGAGAGAGAGAGAGGGGAAGGGAAAGAAAAAGAGAGAGAAACATCAACAGGATGACTCCCACAATCCCCCTCCCCTCCCTGTTACCAGAGTATTGGGCCTGTAACCCAGGAATATGCCCCAAATGACAACTGAACCAGTGACCTCTCATTGCATAGGATGATGCCCAACAAACTGAGCCACACTGGCCAAGGCTAAAGTCTTAATTCACTAATCTGAAAGACTTCTTTCTGTTGATATGTCTACAATTTGGACTCAATATATGAATACTTTATCGTTCTTTAAAGCTCAAGTCTAATGTCCATTCATCTCTTCAAAAGTAGAAAAAAAAGTTAAATATATTTCAATATTTGCACACTCTTCCAATGGTAGATATTTTATCCAATAACATGATGGTATACGAGAGAAAGATATTCTATATTGTACTCTTGAAAGGAGTGAAAACAAGTTGAAGACACTGAAGGTAGGCACACAATGTCCTACATCATTATCCTCCATTGGGTCACTACCAGAATCTCCTTGCTGGACCATCATCACACATACGCCAAAATGATCATCTCAAAATACAACTCAGAACTTGTCATCATGCTGTTTTAAAAACCTCCAACGTGTTCCCATTGCAAGCAGAGTAGGTCTTTCATCATTCGGTCCCTGCTCACCTCTCTGAACTCATTCCTTACCACTCCCCAACTTCTGCAGGAGGATGCAGATACACTGGTCTTTTGGTTCCTCCATGAAGCCAAAGATCTTTCGCTTCCTGAAACAGACCTTCCCCTTCCTCCAGAACTTCACATGGCTTATTCCCTCTCACCATTAAAGTCTCACCTAAGCCGCCATCTCTTCAAAGAGACTTTCTCTGATCACCTTTACTAAAATATGGTGCCCACCAATCTATCCCAGCTCTCTTACTACATAACTGTTTTCTTCTGTGTTCTTCCTACCACTTATTTTTAGCTAACATTTTATTATTTATGTATTTGTCTGTTTGACTCTTTATTAGCTATGCTTCTCACTGGATTATACACATTGGTAACAGGGAATTTTTTTCCTATATTATTCACTGCTGTATATCCAAAGCCTAGAATAGCACCTTGTATATAATAGGTACTCAAAAATAAATAATATATATTGAATAAATAATTGAAGTGTTCATGTTTTGGATAGTACAGTCAACCTGTGTTTACATTGTCTAAGCCACTAGGCTGTTATCTCTCCCACTTAATTTTCTGAGTTTCCTGAGAGCAGAGCCCATGTTGTACTTATCCCTACATCCCACTGCCAAGCCTGGTGCCTGGTATGTAGTAAGAGTCACTTGATACATCAACCTGCTGAATAAATGCATGCATGGATGAATGAATAGATACATGAGGGTTTTGACTTTTTTTACGCGATATTGTTCAAGCAAGAATGTCTCCTATTGTTATTGCAGTTTACAGATGTAGCCTAGTGCATACATGGAAAGGAAGGTTGGTGCCTGCTCAGATTCTTTCACCCAGGGTTTCTCAAGCCTATCACTATTGACTTTTTGACTGGATAATTCTGGATCTTTTTTTTTTGCTTTTGTTTTGTTTTGTTTTGTTTTGTTTTGTTAAGAGAGAGGGGAAGGGGTGAAAGAAAAAAAGAAATAGAGAGAGACAACAATTTGTTGTTCCATTTATTTATGAATTTATTGATTGATTCTTGTATGTGCCCTGACCAGGGTCAAACCTGCAACCTTGGCATATGGGGAAAACATTCTAACCAACTGAGCTACATGTTCAGGGCTTGACTGGATAATTATTTTTCTAGAGGGGCTGTCCTGTGCATTGTAGGAAGCATCCCTGGCCTCCATGCACTAGATGCCAGTAGCAATGCCATTACCACTCCTCTCCCTGAGTTATGACAATCAAAATTATCTCCAGACATTTCCAAATGTCTCTCAGGGACAAATTACCCCAGTTAAAAACTACTTCCCTTCATCTGTAGTGAATCCTTTTCTCAGCTGCTGTGAGTGTTGGCTGCGAACAAAAGCACCCTTCTCCTGAGAAATGTCCTCAGCCTCTGGGAGCTACCTGTCTCTGCAGCTATGCCTTCCCTCCAAGAATAGCTTTAGGCACTGAATGAATGATGAAAGAAAGGAATACAAAATTTCAGTCCCTTTGCCTCCAGCTGGAACAACTCTGAGATGCTTTTCCTGCTCCAGAGCTCCCAGCAGAATCAGACCAAGACTAGTGTTCAGGTATAACAACATCTTAGCCTAGCTCTTCCCTCTGTTCCATCCTACTTCCCTCACTCTCTTAGAGGATTCTCTTGAGAGCACTTTCA
>PVJC01003816.1:0-67756 GCA_004026665.1 Murina feae | reverse complement strand
CCACCTCAAGCCCCCGCCACTGAGCCTCTGAGGTCACGTGGGCCCAATTGTTCTATTCCCAGGCCTGAATCTATTCCCTGCCCTGAATCGACTTCCAGGGCACACACAGGCGGAGGCCAGGCCTCCACCTGTGCGTGGGCCAGTGCAATCTCTCTATTTCCAGCCCCATCTCTCTATTGCCAGCCCCATCCGCAGAACCAGGGGCCTGGGAGGCTGCCCGGCCCTGCAGCCACCGCCACTGTCCGGAACCGACGGCCAGAGCACCTTCGCCCTTGCGTGCTCTGGCACGATGGCTCCATTGCCAGCCCCTGCCGCAGAACCAGGGACCTGGGAGGCCGCCCAGCCCTGCAGCCGCCACCACTGTCTGGAACCGACGGCCAGAGCACGCAAGGGTAGAGGCCAGGCCTCCGCCCTTGTGTGCTCTGGCGCGAACGCTCCATTGCCAGCCCGGGCCTCCGCCATCTTGGCTGGGCTAATTTGCATACCATTGTTCTGATTGGCTGTTGGGCGTCCCGAAGAAACGGTTAATTTTACTATTTCGCTTTTATTAGTTTAGATTGTTTTCAGAGAGGAAGGGAGTGGAGAGAGAAGTAGAAACATCAGTGATGAGAGAAAGTCATTGATCTGCTGCCTCCTGCACATCCTCTACTGGGCATCGTGCCCACAACCCAGGCATGTGCCCTTGACCAGAATCGAACCTGGGATCCTTTAGTCCACAGCCTGACGCTCTATCCACTGAGCCAAACCAGCTAGGGCTAATTTTTCATGTTTTTACATTAGAGGCTGTCATGACCCATATCAGAGGAAGAACAGTGCAAGGGTATTTACCATACAATTTCTTCAAAATAAATATTTACTTTGAGTTTTTCTTGGACCATTCTCATTGTTCCTGCTGGTATACTGATATTTAATATCACCATAAAACCTTGAGATACCTTGAAGTAACATGAGAGTGGTCTTGAACATTTAGCTTCTCTTAAAGTTCAACATGGAAGGTAACATTGTCCAGTTACATGAGGTGAATCAATTGCTTCAAATTTTTAGATAGGATTAGTTGCATCAATTAACTCAACTACTCCTGCCTCTTTCTCTTTAGCTCTGTTAGAGGCCAGGGGTCTTCCTCCACACCTGTTTGGCCCTCTTGGTCCTCGGATGTCACAACTTTTCCACAGAACAATTGGAAGTGGAGCTAGTAAGTAAATACCTTTAAAATTTGTTCTCCTCCCCCAACCTCCAACAATCCTTTAATAATTAGTTGAGTGCTGTTTTTATTGCTTACCTATTGATGTAAGGAAGTTCTCAAGAACTTTAATTTGTTTTAAAAATAGAGCTGTTGTACATTTTTCTTTTAAATATAGAAACTCTAAGATTTTTCTCCTATACTTTTGATTACTGAATTGGAATCATTAGAAAACCAAAATTTATATCAAGATTGACTCTTTGTTTTGTTTTAATATATTTTTATTGATTTCAGAAAGGAAGGGAAAGAGAGATAGAAACATCAATAATGACAGTATTGATTGGATGCCTCCTGCATGCCCCCACACTGGGGACCCAGCTCGCAACCTGGGTATATGCCCTGTCTGGGAATGAACTGTGACCTCCTGGTTCATAGGTCGATGCTCAACCACTGAGCTATGCCTGCCAGACTGGCTCTTATTTATTTGAGTTATAGAAGAGTAAAGAATCTCAGATGATTACATTGATTATTACAGCATTTGATGACATGATTTGCATATATTTAAATCTTGAGGTTTTTTTATTATATAATAAATTTAACCCGTAAGACAGTTGTATTATGATCCTTGGAGGAAAGATTTCTCGGTACAAGTACTAATCACAGTCACTGGTCTCATTTCATCAAATTAATGTATTATAATCCAGAAATCTTGTTATGTATGGTATAACAGTGGCAATTTTTAAAGTCTAAATTTGTAACTCAATAACATGCATAATTACAAATCCAGTTAAGTTTTTATGGTATAGAATACTATCTTTAGCTTTCTTTAAATTACATGTTTTTAATTGATTTCATAGAGGAAGGGAGAAGGAGAGATAGATGGAAACATCAGTGATGCGAGAGAATCATTGCTCGGCTGCTTCCTGCACACCCACACTGGGGATCTAGCACACATCCAGGGCATATTCCCTGGCGGAGAATCTAATCATGACCTCATAGTTCATAGATGATTGCTTAGCCACTGAGTCATGCTGGCCAGGTTAAGGCTATTTTTCATAGCTACCTTGCTTTCTGATGTGAGAAGTTTAGCTCTTTTCCTCCACCACCTCCACCACACCCCCACACACACATGAAATCAATCAAACATTTCTTCAGAGAGCCCTGATTTTTTTTTTATATGAAATGGTATTTGGAGGCCACCGTCTGGAAAGGCATATTCATTCATTGCTACTGGTTTGATCATTGTTATTAGACACTTTTAATGGACAAACCTAGTAAGTAGTTGCATTTTATCTTTTAAAATAAAAATTATGCCCAGCCAGTGTGGCTCAGTTTGTTGAGCATCATCCCATGCACCAAGAGGTCGTTGGTTTTATTCTCGGTCAGGGTACATGCCCGGGTTTTCGACCCAGTCCCCAGTAGGGGATGTACAGGAGGCAATGATTGATGTTTCTGTCTTTCTCCCTCTTCCTTCCTTTCTCTCTAAAAAGTAAAAAAAACTTTAAAAAATAATAAATAAAAATTGAGTTCATACTAATGCTGCCGATTCATATTCAGGCCCATAGGGTTTTAATTAATTTTATCTTGTATCTTCTTTCTTCCATGCCAAAAGTTCCAGTTCCTAATGATAATGACATAGTCACTTCTTTGCTTGATGTCCCTTTGTTGTTTTCTCCTCCCACACAAATACCTTTGTTAATTTAGTGGCCTATTCTCCTGCTATTTACTTGAGAAATAAAGAAATTCTTGTTAGATACTTCATATATACTGCCTTTCTTAGATAAAGGTGGTAAACTTTGCACACCTTACCTTCCTTTTAACAACATATTTTGGTGTCCTCCATAGTTGCATATGTAGATTGCAAGAGAAATAAATTTTTTTTGCCTTTTGTAAAGCACCATGGTGCTGACAGTTATAAATCACCCTCTTTTGGAGTTTCACTATTATTGCATCCTACCTGTCATGTATAAAAAATATGGTGCATTTTTTTCTTTTGCTAATATGTTAATTATATATCCTTATATACTTCTTTTAGTAGTTACCCTTGAGATGATAATGCATATCCTTGTTTTATCATACACAAACAGTTTAAGAAGCTTACGAAAATTTAACTTTACTTCCTGCAATCCTTAATGCTATTGTTTCCATTTGTTTTACGTATACATGTGTTATAAACACAATAAGACATAATTGTTATTTTAGAACATCCATATTCTTTTATGTTTGCCAATATATATGCCATTTTAATTCCTTCCTGCATTTTTTTTTTCTTTTAGGGTTTATTTCCCTTTAGCCTGAATAATTTTTTTCCTTGTAATGAATGATTGCTAGTAATAACTTCTCTTTGCATTTGTTTGGATTTCTCAAAGATATTTCTCCCAGCTGTAAAGTCCGCAGCACTTGCAATGTCATCTGGTTTCCCTGGTTTCTGTTTCAGAGTCTAACTGCTGCCCTTCCAAGGCAATGTCCTTTTCCTCTGGCTTTTAAGATTTGCTTTTTCAAAATGTAATTAATTTTTAGTAGTTCAGTTATATTAGGACTATGTGATATTGTTCTCATTTTCATTTGCTTGGGTTTCACTTAACCTTTGAGTCTGTGAGTTGATAACTTTCATCAGTTTTGGAAAATTCTTTGCCATCATCTTGTCAAATATTTCTCCTATCTCACTCTCTCTTCAAATATTCTCCTTCATTCCTTCTGGGAGTATCAATATCATACATATATTCAAACTTGGACTCACTCAACATGTTTCTTGACTCATATTAATTTTTGTTTTATAAGAATTTTTGGCCCTTACCGGTCTGGCTCAGTGGATAGAGCGTCGGCCTGCGGACTCAAGGGTCCCAGGTTCGATTCTGGCCAAGGGCGTGTACCTTGGTTGCTAGTACATCCCCAGTGGGGAGTGTACAGGAGGCAGCTGATGGGTGTTTCTCTCTCATCGATGTTTCTAGCTCTCTATCCCTCTCTCTTTCTCTCTGTGAAAAATCAATAAAATATATTTTTTTTTAAAAAAGAATTTTTGTCTTTTACCCAGTTTAAAATCTTTCTATTGACCAGCTTTCAAATTCACTAATTCTTTTTTCTGCTGTCTTTAATCTTCTTGGAAACCTATCAGTGAGTTTTAAATTTTTTAATTATGTTTTTCAGTTTTAAGCGTTAAATCATTTTTACTATAGATTCTAATTATGTTACTCATTTTACCTAGCTTTTCTTATATTTTCTATAAAAGGCCAGATAGTAACTATATTGGCCTTTTTAGACCATAGAGTCTCTGTTGCAACTCTTCATCTCTGACAATGTGGCATGAAGGCAGACACAGACAATACGTAAACAGATTTGCATGGCTCTATTCCAATACAACTTTATTTCTGGATGCTGAAATTCATATTCATTTAATTTTACATGTCACAAAATATTACTCTTAAACTTTTTTTTAGCTATTTAAAAATGCATAAATCATTTTTAGTTTATAAGCTTTACAAAAACAAGCAGGAAGCAGGATATGGCTCTTTATGGAAACTATTTGCAAACCGATCCTTGATCTGTGATAATGTTCCAAAATGTGGTCCATAGACTCCTGGATGGTTCCTAAGACTCTTAACATTTATTTTTAATTTTATATGATACTCAGTATTATATTAGTTTCAGGTGTACAGCATAGTGGTTATATGCATTTATGTAACTTGCAAAGTAATTATTCTGATTAGTCTTGGTATCTACCTGACGTCATATATAGTTATTATGGTATTATTGACTACATTCCCTAACTCTGTACTTTATATACCTAGAATTATTTTGTAACTGTCAATTTGTACTTCTTAATCTCTTCACCTTTTTTTACCCAGCCTCTCAACCTCCCTCCTACCTGGCAACTGTCAGTTTATTCTCTATATCTAAGAATTTATTTCTGCTTTCTTCATTTTGTTCTTTGGATTCCACATAAAAGTGAAATCATATGGTATTTATCTTTCTCTGACTTATTTCACTTAGCATTCTGGGGATATTGATGATGATTTTGATCATGCCAAAATGATCTATGTCCTTAAAATGGCTAACCTCAATGTTTATAAGATATCAGTGGCATGTGTGTCAATTTGGGGTTTTTGATAGTTGTGCTGTTAGGGTATACTTTATATGAACTATTTCATTCTTTAAAAATGAATGTGGGCACAACTGAGGATTTTTTGTTTTCACTAGTTACATTCCCCTCATTTTGTTTTTCCTTCCACATTATTTCAACACAAAAATTAGCCTGCTCTAACTAGCACTGATATTATTTTGAAATTTTAAAGATGGTATTTCTTTGAAGTTGGCTTTCTTGCAATATATTTTTAGATGGACTCTTAATTATGGTAAATGTAGGAAGGCAGTGGTGCTTATTTATTAGCCACAATCTTAAATAATATAGAAAACAAACTTTGCAAGGTTCATCTGTGTCTCTTTGAGAGGCTTATGCCTTCCAGGAATACATTGGAGTTTTATTGAAATAAAAACCTTTGGTTTTCATATGAATTCCACATTTATTGGCATTTTCCAAACATATTTCTCCTCATTTTAATACTTAATGATATAAGAGGGGGAAAAATTCAGTACAAAAAGAATAAACTGACAAGGTATAAGAAGAGAAAGGGCTTGAAAGTAACATGAGTTATAAATTTGGTCATCATTCATTACATTAATCATAATTATAAGGAAGGTGTCCACAAAAATTTGAAACTTATTTGGAGACTATTTTTGAGTTTCTTGTTCAGCTTTTTGACAGCTCATCTCCCTGTGAGTCTTAGTATTTTTCAATTGTTTAGACAATGGAATTGAGCCTTTAAAGTAGTTCTCTAAACTACTCAGACAGCATCTGCAAATGAAATGAGTGGAAGTGAAAAAAGTCCTTCATTTGCTGTTTTTTGTTTTAGGAAATACTTTGTTGTTCTTTCCATTCTCTTTTGTTAAATGCATTATTTTGTTGTTTTTATTTTCTTGCTCTTTCACTGTTAATTGAATTCCATTCTCATGCAGATATTTAGAGGTATATGATATTTTCTTTGAAGCCTGGACATTATGTTTAGCAGGCTTTTATTATTGCAGAAAATGTTTGTTCACTATATATTTCAGACATATATATATCCCCAAAAATGTATATACACTTTAACAGCTGGTAGCTCAACTTTGAAAATGAAATGTATTTTAATAAATATCTCCTTTATAATTATTCAAAGTGTGTGTGTACATTTTTTGGGGTCACCCTATATATAGTTAAAAGCAGATATGTTAACTGTAACAATTTGTTGTATGGATATTTTTTATTTTAGCCATTAAAAAAAAACAATCAGCTTCTCTCATTTAAATAGGTAAATATTAAGACAAATATATACATAACTGTGAAATCACTTTAAGGCATAGTAAATTCAACCATTTTAATTTTCTTGAGTTACCAACAGCTTGTCTTAACCCTGGTATCGACCTAGTCTTCATTTGGGAGGCAAAGAAGATAAGCAGCCAGCTACCATGTAGAGTCACATCTTTTCCCTAGTAATAATTTTCTTAAATGTTGAAAAATATTTTTCTTTTCTGTGAAGGTTCTAAGGCCCAGCAGCTTCTGCAAGGACTGCAAGCAAGTGATGAAAGCCAGCAACTTCAGGCAGTTATTGAAATGTGCCAGTTATTGGTCATGGGAAATGAGGAGACGCTGGGAGGGTTTCCTGTCAAAAGTGTCGTTCCAGCTTTGGTAAGATAAGAGTTTTCCCCTTGTTTTACCACAGTTGTCCTCTATGCTTCTAATATTTTACTGAAAGTATGATTGTCATTATGAATTTTAAAACACAACAGAATGAAGAGTCAGTAGAGTGTGGCTTAGTACTTTTATTTCATGCTTAACAGATATTGTGAGTGATTGCTAATGATGTTTAGTAAATTTTCCTGATAATTAAACTACTACCTTTAAATTGTTGGCCTCTTGACTTACTATGCCAATATTTATATGCTTTCTTTTGTATCCCTGTGATACATGAGACAATAACAAGCATCTAACTTGTGGATTGTCTTTGTGGACAATACAGTTTCAGGTTTGATGATTTTGTGTGCATGGCAGAGCCCTCAAGCCAGAATACCACATGGATCCTTCTGGCTTAAAAAGTTTTTTTGTTAAGTAAAACCATAAGAAAAAAAAACAAAACAATACCCACTACAGAAAAACAATTTTTAAAAATCTTATAATAATTTTTCAACACAATTATGAATTGCTATTTAGATTTATTAAACTTAATTGCTTCAGCTTTTAATGTGAAAAAGGAAGGGATAATCTCTTGAGCATAATGTCTTTTAAATGGTAACTTGATAAATTTTCTTAGTCCAAGATTAAAGAAGTTGTCTATAATTTAAATCTGAATGAAGAACTAACAAAGACTAAAGTGAACATCATGAATAAAGTGAACAACATTCATAGCATATTGGAAGTTAAAAATATGTTTTTTTACATCCTATGTAATAAAAGGATAATATGCAAATTGACCCTAACAGCAGAACCACTGGGAATGACTGGTCACTATGACACACACTGACCACTAGGGGGCAGATGCTCAATGCAGGAGCTGCCCCTGGTGGTCAGTGCACTCCCACAGGGCGAGCTCTGTTCAGCCACAAGCCAGGCTGATGGCTGCCAGTACAGCGGTGGTGGTGGGAGCCTCTCCTGCCTCCTCAGCAACACTAAGGATGTCCGACTGCAGCTTAGGCCTGCTTCCCGCTGGCAAGTGGACATCCCCCGAGGGCTCCCAGGTTGCCAGAGAGATGTCTGACTGCCAGCGTAGGCCCAATCCCCCAGGGAGTGGTCCTAAGCCAGCAGGTGGAAATCCCCTGAGGGGTCCCAGACTGTGAGAGGGTACAGGCCGGGCTGAGGGTTCCCCCTTGAGTACACAGATTTTTGTGCACCGGCCTCTAGTATTTAATAACGTTGACAAATATGAAATTACTAGGGGCCCGGTGCACAAAAATTTGTGCACTCAGGAGGTCCCTCAGCCCAACCTGTGCCCTCTCGCAGTCTGGGACCCCTCTGGGGATGTCCACCTGCTGGCGTGCATGGTCAGCCTGGGTGAGGGGCTGATGGCTGTTTGCAGGTTGGCCAAGCCCCCCAGTGGGGTCCCTCACCCCATTGGGATGTGGCCAGCCTGGGTGCGGGTCTGAGGGCCTTTTTTAGACTTTCAGGCTGCCCACAGCCCCTTTAGGTTTTGGGTCCTTACTGGGGTACCTGACCAGCCTGGGTGAGGGGCTGATGGCTGTTTGCATGCTGTCCAAGCCCCCCAGTGGCGTCCCTCATCCCATTTGGGTGTGGCCAGTGCGGGTGATGGGCTGAGGGACGCTTTCAGGCTTTCAGGCTGTCCACAGTTCCCTCAGGTTTTGGGCCCCTCCTGGGGTATCTGGCCAGCCTGGGTGAGGGACTGATGGCTGTTTGCAGACTGGCCAAGCCCCCCAGTAGTGACCCTCACCCCAATGGGGTGTGGCCAGCCTGGGTGACAGGCTGAGGGACATTTTCAAGCTTTCAGGCTGCCCACAGCTCCCAATGTTCCAGCAAGGCTGGCTGGAAGCAGGTTCCTGGGATTTGTTTATCTTCTATTATTGATACACTGTTCCTTTAAGCCGAGGCCTAGGCAGGTAACGAAACCTCCTCTCTGCTTCAGCTCGTGGCTTCTATAATGAAACAATGTTGTGCTTAGTAGTCAGGCCCGGCCTGCTGTTTGCTTCAGCTCCGAGGCTTCTATCATTGAGACATTGTTGCAAATATGTTCTTGCCTGGAGCTGGGAGAAGGCCAGTTGCCTGCAAACAGTTTCACTCCTGCTACAACGGACACTGCCTGTTTACTCAGCTCCATGAGTGGCGGCCTCCATCTTGGCTGGGTTAATTTGCATACAGTTGGTCTGATTGGCTGGTGGGCGTGACTTAGGCGTCCTGAAGGGATGGTCAGTTTCAATATTACACTTTTATGGGATTAGATGGTTGATATACTAGATTGTTCCATTTGGGTACATTATTAAATTAAGGGTAAAGCTGATTGTTAAGGAGAGAGCTGAATGAAGACCAGTCAACTCTAAAGTGACATGGTTTTTTTGTTGTTGTTGTTTTGCCTATTCTTAGTTGTTGGGTCATTGGGCTCTGGCCGGAGCTGATAAAGATTAAATTAATTTTTTCACCCGTTGCCAATCATATGTGGATATTAAAAGCTAACATTTAAATCCTACCAGTTCCCCTCTAATAAAGCTTTGCATGTTGATTCCTGAATATTTTAAGAAAACAGTATTATTAGCCTTGGTACTTTTTTACACATTTGGCCCATGCTAATTTTCATTCTCAAATTACAGATTTCTTCAGTAGCTGACTTGTTTCCCAAATTAAACTTTGTTTTGTTGGTGTTCATTAAAAAACATATTGCAACAAAAAACTAAGTTTACCTTTTACTGTCTACTGTTAAAAATGCAGTTTTTATTAGTTAAATAAAGAAACTATAAAATCCAGGCAGAAATGTTGACAGTCAACTTTACTTATTTGTTAACTCTTGATTAGATTTAAGTGCTTACTAGACCTTACGTGAGTCAGCTCATGCTATTAAGAATGACTGTTGTTAATGAGTTGTCCAGATTTAACTTTTATCACAGTTGAATATTGTGAATATATATTTATATATATATATTGTGTGTGTGTGTATGATTTATTGGAAGTTAAGAATATATGTATGTATTTTTAATATGTGATAATGTGTGTATATCATATGTACATATACATACATATATATACACGTACATGTACATATACATACACACACACACACATTATCATGCACTTGTGAAGCTGTATTTCATTTTTTGTGGAAGAGACTAAGTCTATAGTAATTCTCCCCAAACATGGTCAATGCACCTTCAGTATTGGAGAATTTATTATTTTTTCTGTTAATGTGACAGCCTCTTTCAATTTAGAGTATTTTAAGTGACTGATTGATTGTAGGTGATTTGAGACCTAGAGTGTGCTGATAACCCTGAAATGGAGTGGGCGCTTTTTAACAAAAAGTTACCAGAACTTCTGCTGTATGTGTATATATATTCTGTGCCCAGTGTAATTGAGATCTGAAAAGTCACTCTTATTAAATGATTATTGTATTAGAATATGTGATGTCTGTTATTATAGTTATGCATGTATTTGAAGGGTACTTTATAGTTTAAATTCGGTACATTTAAGACTTTCTGTTGAACTGGACAACAGTGAATAATTTGTTTCCCCAAGTAGGAAATTTTTTGGTAGCTTGGCTGCTTCAGGAGAATAAGAGTATATGCCCCTAGCAGTTTTGCATTTCCTCCTGAAAAATGTGGTTGAAATCTCCTTAAGGTCTTTTCCACAAGGGAAACTAAAATAAAAATCAGATATTTAGACTCCTTCATGCATTTGCAGAATAAATACATCAATTTATTTTTTAATTAGTGCATAGTTTCTGATAATGATCAATATAGAGTTTAAGCTATGGTCCTGAATCTGTGCATGCCCCACACTGGGGATAAAGCCAGCAACACGGGACATGTGCCCTGTCAGGGAATTAAACTGTGACCTCCTGGTTCATAGGTTGATGCTTAACCATTGAGGCACACCAGCTGGTCTGCATGCTAGGTTTTTAACTTGATATTATTTTTATATGGTAAACGCCTTGAGTAATACTTTTCTGTTTCAGTTGAAGTATAGAGGAAACGATACTTCCTCTAGGACTTTTCTCTAAGAATATAGATAGCTTCTAATACTTTGTCGTAAAATCTTTTAACAGATAACATTATTGCAGATGGAGCATAATTTTGATATTGTAAGTATGTCCTGAATTTTTAAAAATATGTCAAATTTTGTATTTTGAGGTTGTTGTTTTTGTTTTGTTTAGTAAAATATGCCTTCTTGTTTTCAAGATGAACCATGCTTGTCGAGCCTTAACATACATGATGGAAGCCCTTCCTCGATCATCTGCTGTTGTCGTAGATGCAATTCCTGTCTTTTTAGAAAAGGTAATCCCTCTTTTGCCCAATTTGTTCAAAAGCAGGCATAGAGGAAGCAAATTGAGGACTCGTGACTTCTGAATTCTAAAGTAGTACATCACATTGTGAGGCCACATTTTGTATTCATTATCTAAAATATATTTTTAGCTAAGATTCCAAAAAAGTATTTCAGAACAGTATTTTAAAGTTGATATTAATAAAATATTATAAAATCAACTAAGGTTTATAATTTTTAATAATGACAGTTACCACATCAAAATTTGTCAAAGAAGAACTTAAAGCACTTGATAAAAACTAGTTTTATTATTTCTAGAAAACATCTCAGTGAGGTTATAGCTATTTATACCCTCATTTTATAGCTGAGAAAGCCAAAATAGACAAACTACCTTGCTCAAGGTCATAAGATGAGTCAGTGGAGAAAGGGAATATTTTTTCATATGTGGTAGGTTGTGGTTAAGGGTCTTTCCTTTTCAATGCATGATAAAATTACATTATCTGAAAACTTTGGAATATGAATAAAGTTTAAAATTAAGGTTATAAAATTGCCCTGACCAGTTTAGTTCAGTGGTTAGGGCATCGGCCTATTGACTGAAGGGTTCCAGGTTCGAGTCTGGTCAAGGGCATGTACCTTGGCTGCGAACACATCCCCACTGGGGAGTGTGCGGGAGGCAGCTGATTGATGTTTCTTTCTCATTGATGTTTCTAACTCTCTATTCCTCTCCCTTCCTATCTGTAAAAAATCAGTAAGATATATTTTTTTAAAAATTAAAGTTATGTAATTGGATAGTTTGTCAATATAAAACATTTTCAGTCTTAAGACAGCAAAGTTGTTGGAAGCTATTTTGGCTGTATGTTATAGCTCAAGCTGGTTTCCTATGATGGGTTTCACATTAGTAGCCATATAGATTGATGGAAATTAAAAGTAAGAACTGTGGTTAAGTGACTAGAAATAATTTGAATGATAACCTTAGATTACCTATTCTTTATGTCCCCAGCTGCAAGTAATTCAATGTATTGATGTGGCAGAGCAGGCCTTGACCGCCTTGGAGATGTTATCACGTAGACACAGTAAAGCCATTCTACAGGCGGTAAGTGCTGTTACCAAAGCACTGTATTTCATTTGATGTTGGATTTTACTCACATTTGTAGCAGCTCCTAGGTTGTAATCTCCGTAAGATACACATGGTGTTTTTAAAGTGGTGTGCAATACTTATTTAATAGGCTTTTTGATTGCTCATAAAGAGTATTTCTTTACTTTAACAGTGTTCTATATTTTAGGGTGGCTTGGCAGACTGCTTGCTGTATCTAGAATTCTTCAGTATAAATGCCCAAAGAAATGCACTAGCAATTGCAGCCAATTGCTGCCAGAGCATCACACCGGATGAATTTCATTTTGTGGCAGATTCCCTCCCATTGCTTACCCAAAGGCTAACCCACCAGGTAAAATAGAACCTACTTTATGTGCCAGATACATTTTTATTACGCTTTTTAAATGTCAATTTTAACTGGGTTTTAAATCTATCAACTGGATGTATAAATAGGAAATGTTGTCTGATCTGCGATTTTTCCTATGTTAACCCAGTTTCACTTGCCATATTAAGTATTTTATAAATGTTGGTAGATTTACGCAAATGAACAGTATTTGATATGCTTGATATCTTCAACTATTTTACTTTAAGTGTTGAATTTGTTATTTTATCAAAAATTGTGTTTACTATGTGATATGATCAGAATTTCCTTTTGGAAAGATTACTCTTTTCTGAAAGGCATTTGTGACAAGACTGGGGGGACAAGATTGGGATAGAGACTAGACATGTCCTGAAAGGAAATGAAATGGAAAATATAGATTGAGGGTGTCTGGAGAGAAGAGCAGGAACAGTTATTTAGCAGATAGAATCAATAGATCTGATGATGCAGTATGAGAAGCAAGGCTTACAGAGACAGCAGTGGAGGACAGTGAGTTGAGTTAACTTTCAACTCAAGGTTATAGAGAAATTGTATTTCCTTTGAATATAAATGTTTTAAAATATGATTGCTATAATAATCATTATTGGATCACTCTGGAGTGCTTCTCTTCTAAGGTGATCAAGACACATTCATTTCTTTATTTTTAAAAACTTACTAGGCTGAGATAACTTATGGGGTTAGAACATAGAAACATGTTCTTTAGGTAGCTGTAATTTTAGGTCTTATTTTGGAAGTAGGCATGATAGAGAAGTTAAAAAGTCGGCCACTATTGTAGCACTTTTTTTTAGACTTAAGTAGTGACAGTGAAGTAGGTGTAGGGCTTTTGTAATACCAGAATTCTCTCATTTTTACACAAGTAAGCTTAGTTATCACATTGTAAGCCCATTATTAGGAAAAACAAGTTCTTTCACACTTGTCATTAAATTGTTCCTTTTGTTCTTATGTCACTTATTTGAGATATTTTCTCAATAAAACCACTGTAATAGTATTTTCCAGTTGTTTTTAACGTGAATGTAAAATCTATAGTTTTTCAGTAAACCTCTGGTTCACACACATTTTAATTATTTTCAACTTTTTAGTGTATGCATGCTTTAAATAATTCTAGGAATGCTTTTTAGGATGATAGATTTTTTTATTATAATTGTTTAGGTATTAAAATTACAGAAGTACACTATGGAGCCGTATAGTAAAGGTTTATCCATATGTGTGATTCACAGATGATCTGACCCTTGTCCTCTTCCTCAACCTCTCATAAATAAAAACACAAACGAGTTAAATAAATGAAATAAAATAAAATTACTAAAGTATAAAAGTTGTTCCTCCTGTATATTTGCTTTTATCTATTGGGGCCTTAATAGAGAAGAGTTTCTATCAATATTATTCTCTTTACTTTAAAATCATATTATTGGTTGTACATTGCTTAGGCTCATTGCATTTCAAAGCTCAAATCTAATTCAGCCAGCCTTCAAGATTTTGGGGTTAGGAAGAAGATAAGGCAGTAGTGATGCATGACAATGAAAATGTTGTATGTTAATAAACTTTATTTTCCTTTATTAAAAATTAGGACAAAAAGTCAGTAGAAAGTACTTGCCTTTGTTTTGCCCGTCTAGTGGACAATTTCCAACATGAAGAGGTGAGCATTTAGTTCTTAGTGTTATTTTCATAAAGTCATTGCATTACTGAATCACAG
Source organism: Murina feae (assembly GCA_004026665.1). Lineage (NCBI taxonomy): Eukaryota > Metazoa > Chordata > Mammalia > Chiroptera > Vespertilionidae > Murina > Murina feae. Next base: position 53,408 of record PVJC01003816.1, on the reverse strand, counting down.
TATAACAATTTCTTTTATTTTTTTTATGTTTGAAGAATTTACTCCAGCAGGTTGCCTCCAAAGATCTGCTTACAAATGTTCAACAACTATTGGTTGTAACTCCACCAATTTTAAGTTCTGGGATGTTCATAATGGTGGTTCGCATGTTTTCTCTGATGTGTTCCAACTGTCCAACTTTAGCTGTTCAACTTATGAAGCAAAGTAAGTGGTATTTTATTATTCTACTTTAAGCAGGAGAAGTGGCTTTTTAAAAAAAAAATCTATTAAGTAAAGTCAACATAAGTTGAGCAAGTAAAAGATTGCTAATGTCATAGGGACTATATAATGAAGAAAAATATTAATGTCTAATAAATTGTATTAAGACAATATATCAATGCTTCCTACATATGATTTTTAAAGTATATAATATAATAAAAAATTTTCCTTTTAGTTCCAGGCCTTAAGATCTGTACAGTATCAATTATGTAATATTAATTAGATTTTCTAGCAGTTCATCTGATTACAGAATGCTTTTATTCTCCCTGAAAAAGTTGCAAGTTATACAGATGGGTGTCACTGATCTTTGTTACTTTAGTATTTCTGAGCCCTTCCCATCCCCACTCAGTATGTAGGAAATAAAGTTTTATTGCACTGCTATTGCAATTTACTCTCACTTTCTTAATGTTACAAGTTAATGTGTGAAGATAACAGAATTTAAAAATATATTTGATTATTGCTTGTAGAGTATTGGTCATATTTGTATGAAACACTTATAGTTGTGAGTAACTTTATATTCGTAGTTCTAATCTATGAAGGTGTTACCTTGGGAGATAAGGGTGATATTCACTAATAAAAGAGCCCTTGATCCCACTGCCTCAGATAGACTATTGAGTTGTATAATTTACTAAGTAGTATAATTTAAACTGCTTTTGGAGGGAAAACTCAAGTTTTATTTTTAGTTTCATTACTTGTGAATTAGTGCATTGGCACATAATTTTTCAGAAAAGTAGTGTTGCTGGGTGATTTATTGATAATATTTCTCTTAAATCGTTGAAACATCCCTAAACTTGGTATTCCAGGAACACTGTTTTTCTTTTCCTATGAGCAAGTGCTCTCTGCCTAGATAAGTCTGGGAAAAGTTTAAATAGCTCCTTTTTTGATGTAGTCACAATATACTTTGCTTATTATAATCCCTAGAAGTTCTTTGAATTTTACCTAGCTTACCATTTTCTAAAGTTTGAGTACAGATTATCTCTTATTACTATGGGGCACAGCATTTTTCTAAATACTGGTTTGGGAAATTGCTGCCTGACTTTGTTTAAATATGGATTTTTTTTTTTTTTTCTTTTAAGATGATGAATATTTCACCTCTTTGTCATACTTCAGGAAGTTTACCACACCTTCATACTATAGGGGCTGTTAGATATATTTTCTTTCTACAACAGTAATACAATGAAAACATGAATCTGATCTTTTTTTAAAAAGTAAAGAATCCTTGTGTAACATTGCCATGTATTCCATTTCTTTGGGAAGTTGGCAAAATGACTTTTTCAAGAAATGTTTAAACATTTTCTTTACTATTCGTGAAATTTCTATGAGGCAGAGATTACCTCTCTGTCCAAATCAATGGTGAATACTTCCTGCCAACAGACTTACTGATGACTAGCAAAACATTTCACTGAAATGTTTATATATATTTTGTCCTGTATATAGTATGTATACAAATGCACACACCACAACCAACAAAAAGCCAGCCTGTTTTAAGGTTGTTGCTGTTAGTGACTAAACCCTGTGGAGGCTGAGAACTCTCTACTCACACTGTATATTAGACTGGCTCATACAAATTCTTCCATAAAATGGTGTCTCCTGGAAATGGAAATCTGGGGTAGATGATAATTTTAATGATTTTGACTTTTAGTGGCATGCTTAATGTTATATAAGAAAATGTCTTTCTTGATCACAAAATATGGTATGGTTCAGATGTTTTTAATTGCTTTGTTTTATCCTATTAGCCACACGTTTTCAGTTTATTTGAATTGAAGACAAATATACAAAATACTTAAATTGAGGGTTGAAACACATTGAGTGTACTTTTGTGCAAAGCACAGTGTTCCTCAAGGAAAGTAATAAAAGATTCCTAAAGTTTCTAGGGGGATTTGTGACTAGGTGTCCAGCTAGAAAATTGAAGTCCTCAGAACAAAATTGTTACAATTTTTAGAAAATTTTCTTAAATATTTGTTATAACTCATTTGGGTCTTTAACTTTAGTATTATACTGCTCAAAAAGAAAATAATTTTTCCCTCTTAGGGAATGATTGCCTTTTAAAGTAGGTAATATTATCTAATGAACAAAATAAAATAGGAACATATTCATAGATTCAGAGAACAGACTGACAGCTGTCAGAGGGGAGGGGGCTTAGTGGACTAAGGTGAAATAGGTGAAGGAAATAAGGAGGGGAAATCAGAGACACAGACAACAGAATGGTGTTTACCACAGGGAAAAGGGGGTGGGGAAGGTAAAAGTGGTTTAAAAGGCAGATAAATGGTGACTGAAAGATAATTTGACTTGGTGAACACACAAAGCAATATACAGGATGATGCATTATAGAATTGTACACTTGAAACCTGTATAATTTTATTAACCTGTGTAAGAAACCTCAATAAAGTCAATAAAAAATAAAGTAGGTAATAAAACTAGTTTCATAGGCTTTTGTTTTTTGTTGTTGGTTTTACAGACATCGCAGAAACACTTCACTTCCTCCTGTGTGGTGCCTCCAACGGAAGTTGTCAAGAGCAAATTGATCTTGTTCCACGCAGTCCTCAAGAGCTCTATGAACTGACATCTCTGATTTGGTAAAGATCGAGCTAATGATCACTGTGCTTTATAAGAGGGTGTTTTACTTTAGAGACCTGACCTTTACTAATATTTTGAGAAGTTATTAAAGTAATTGCACTTTTTTCCCCCAGTGAACTTATGCCATGTTTACCAAAAGAAGGCATTTTTGCAGTTGATACCATGCTGAAGAAGGGAAATGCTCAGAACACAGATGGTGCAATATGGCAGTGGCGTGATGACCGGGGCCTTTGGCATCCCTATAACAGGATTGACAGCCGGATCATTGAGGTAGTAGTTTCATTGTACTGTTTTAATGTGTCTATTTTGGTGGAGAGAGGGTGTAGGGATGGAGTGGGGAGGGTGAATATGTGTGCTTAAACGTGCTCAGTTTTGAATTAACTCAAGATTTTCTCATTTTGTCTCCTGAGAACAAGGTCCTCATTTCTATTCAGGTCAGAAAACATGATGTTGTAGTCCTGCTTCTGCTGCTAACTACCTGATTGACTTGGAGCAAGTAATTTAAGTTCTTTGTTCCATAGTTTCCTCATTTCTGAAAGGAAACATTTGAGGAGTTAGGCTATATATTTCTAAAAGTCCATTTATCTTCTATCCAAAGGAAGTCTCTCAAAAGTAGAGATTTACATAAAAATAGATATTTCTCAATATTTTCAAGAGCAAGAATGTGGAAACAAATTTAGATATCTACCTCTAGGTGAATGATTAATAAACTTTGACACATGCATAGGTTCATATATAATCCAGACATTAATGGGATAAATTTTATAGCATAATATGTGATATAAATGAAAACAAGATTCAGAATTATGTAACACTTTTGGGAAATAAGCAAAATAAGAAAAAAGAAGAATAATAAATACATAGGAAAGAAATAAACCAAACTATTTACAGAGTTGGTGGTTTTTGTGTGTGTGTGAGGTTTTATGTGGGATTTTATTCTTATTTTCATACTTCCATATTATGTTTGCACTGAAATATTTCAAAAATTTCTCAGGTCAGGAAAAAATTGCCCTCATTTAGGAAGTGTTGGTAACTGCATTATTTGAGACGCCATGCATCTCATATTGTCTATATGTGATTCCTTTAAGTGTCAATATAATTTCTAATTTCAAACTGACATTTGAATTTTTAGAACATCACCCTTAAACATTCTTTAAAGATGTCTTCTACCAGATAGTTTCTAAAAAAGGATTTTTTTAAAACTTTGAAACTAATGACGTTACAAAATCAAAAGTTCTTATAAAAATATCTAAATTCAGAGCTAGCTTTTATGAGGAAGTTAGGTATGACTGACTGCTCTGTTATGCATTGTTAGCCTTAGTGTACAAGGAGGTCATGTTCTCTAATTCTAAGCATTCTTCTTTTTAGTATTTTTCCAGTAATTGCATCTTCACTGTTAACTGTCTATCCTGTATTTCCTAAGTGTCTTGCCTTCCATTCAACATAGAAATTGCATAGTTTGAACTGTTATAAGAATGAATATTTTGTCACTTATTAGGCTGTCTAAAATCCAGCAGACAGTGAATCAGACTGTCTTATTCTACAGATGTACTGTATAATGCCTGCAACTCCTAGAGCTTAGGGTTTTCTGTTAATTTGAGTTGTGTCTTAGAGCATCATTTAAATGGAAAGCCTTGTTTACCTAAGGATAATTTTATAGAATCATTTTGTTTAAAGTAGGATTTCAGTGAGTTAAGAATTGATGATGTAAATAACTTTATAACCTAAGAATTAGATACTAAGATTTATGGATAACACGTTTTTTTTTTCTATCAGCAATGTTTTAGGAGCTTTCTTAATACAAATGGTGTCTTCATGTCAGTGATTCTACATGACTGGATCTTTCATCAAGATTTTTATCTGTTTTTATATCTTGGGGAACCTGATAGGGCTGTGGTGTATATTTATGTTTGATTGAGAATGATTTTAATTAATGAGTTTTGTCATATCCACACTATTAAATTTTCCATATTCTGTTACTTCACCATCTAAAACTTTATTAAATAAATATTTAAGTTAGCATTTATGGAGGGTCCCCACTGTGTCTTAAGTTAATAAAGTTCTCCAAGGTTATATTCAAGGTTTCTCTCTCTTTGCTCTCAGGCAGCCCATCAGGTCGGTGAGGATGAGATAAGCTTGTCCACTCTGGGACGAGTTTATACTATTGATTTTAATTCTATGCAGCAAATCAATGAGGACACGGGAACAGCACGTGCCATTCAGAGAAAACCTAACCCCTTAGCCAATACTAACACTAGTAAGTGCCTTTATTAAACTTAAATAATTAATTTGTTGCTGTTTTTATCATGTACTTTACTTGACAGATAAGCTAGTATTTCTTAACTGGTATCTTCCCTGTGACCTTTTTACTTATGTGATTTGCAGTATCCCGGGCTCTGATTTGAATTGTCCTGTTTAGGTTTTTTTTGTTTTATGTTGTTTTGATTTTTTCTGATTCTGTTTCCCTATTCTGCCTTTAGATCCACCCACACCCATCAGGTTAGTTCTTTCCAATCTTTGATTCTATATATTTACACCAAAATTCTCTTTTTAATGAATGAAGAATAGACAACTTGATTCCCCTCTCCTCCCCTCCAAGATTTCTGACATTTATTCCTCTCAGGGATTTAGTCCATTGCTTTTAAAGCACTAGCTTAGAGTACAGAGGGTCAGCAGACTTTTTCTTAAAAGGGCCAGATAGTAAATATTTTAAATTTTGCAGACCATAGAGTCTCTGTACTCAACACTGCTATTGTATCTCTATCACAGCATATATAGTTAAATTAGCAAATCTACATGCTTGTGTTCTAGTAAAATTTTATTTACAAAAATTGGTGATGAACAAGATTGGATCTCTGGACCATTCTTTGTCAACCCCTTGGTCTTGAGCTTTTCATCAGTTACCTTTTATCTACACCTTATTCCCTCTAAGCAGTGACAGATTACCTTGTTTTTCTGTATCTTCTAACTAAATATTCAGTATTTATTACTTAACTAGTGGTTTAGTTGTTTTATGCTGAAATAATTTCAGTATTTTGTTGAACATACTTAGTGAAATAACAGGCATAGTGTATTTTGGGGCCTTGTTCTCTTCAGCTGGCCAGAAGGGTGAGTAATTTTTCTAGCTGACTAAATTTTGTCTTCATGATCCCTTTGGTTTCTTTCTAGACCCCAGTTGATCACATTAGATAGGTTGATTTGTTTTATAATTAGAAATGTTTTAGCATTTCAAATAGTTACATAGGCTTGAATGCTTTAAATAGTGTTTGTTTCTGAAATCTGTAACTATAGAATTGAACATTTTTTATAACAGGTGGATATTCAGAGTTAAAGAAAGATGATGCTCGAGCACAGCTTATGAAAGAGGATCCGGAACTGGCCAAGTCTTTTATTAAGACATTATTTGGTGTTCTTTATGAAGTGTATAGTTCCTCAGCAGGACCTGCGGTCAGACATAAGTGCCTTAGAGCAATTCTTAGGATAATTTATTTTGCTGATGCCGAACTTCTGAAGGACGTCCTAAAAAATCATGCTGTTTCAAGGTGTGTTCATGAAAATAGTGAAAACATTTTAGAAATTCAAGTTTCTGCAAGTAATTTCTGAAATCTTTAAAGTATGTAATATAGAAAAAAATGTGTATCTTGAGCTCTTTGTTTTATATTACACACACTTTAATATTATTACACACTATAATAAAAACAAAAGTTGAGCTTTCAAGAAAAGTTTTTGTTTTAGTAGACTGGTTTCATAATTAAAATATTTTACTCCTCAATTTGAAGTAGTATGACCAAAAATACTTGCCAAATTCAGACATGTTTTATATACAAATGCATTTTTTTTGTTTGTTTTTTTTTTTAGCCACATTGCTTCTATGCTATCAAGTCAAGACCTGAAGATAGTAGTTGGAGCCCTTCAGATGGCAGAAATCTTAATGCAGAAGTTGCCTGATATTTTTAGTGTTTACTTCAGAAGAGAAGGTAATGTCATTTATGATTAACAGTAGATCAGAGCAGTTGTAAAGGGATTATTTTACACTTCATTATATAGTTATTGGAATATTTTAAGGCAATACTCCAGTTGGCATCTTCAGAATGCAATTAGTCCAGTCCTCTAATTTGAGGAATTTAAATGTTGAAATCAGCCCAGGAGACATGATTCTTTTCCATTCTCTTTTTGAAGACCTCATAGATGAAGCTGTGTCATTCATTCAGGTTTTATCCTTTTAAAACCTGCCAAGATATTCAAAGAAGTTCATTCTCATCAACAGAAATCTCTTGATGGCTCTTTTGGTCTTTTAGGAAACTTTGGTCTTGTGTGAGGGTACGGAAATTAATGGTATTTCCTCCTCAAGTAATCTTTAGCTTTGTCTTCTACCCTCCCAACAACCCTGGTTCTTTCTGCATATGATATATTTTCCATTTTTTTAGTACCTTATATTGGATTAATATTCACATCTTGAGAATGCAATAGACAAAAAGTCCAACGCCACATATTAACATGAAATAGAAGGTAGACTCGCTCCACTTCCAGAGACAATATCTATAGTTAACAAATCAGGAGCATGTACAAATTGATGTTTTCCATGCTCACATAAACATTTGGCATGTGTTTTTGTTTTTAGCCTTAGGTTATCCTGTATTTTGCAACCTGTATTGTGTTTTTGGTGGTCTATATTTTTGTTGTTGTTCGCTTTTTGGTTCCACTTTTCTGATTTGGAAGTATATCAGACTTAGACTCTTTTCCCCAAGGTGATTTTTGTTTTACTTTGATATGATCAATCATGCCATTATATTGAATTTTCCCCCAATAGCATATATATCATGTTTATTGGGGAATCTTGATTGTTTCTAGTGCTTTGCGTCCACCATTCTTTGAGGTTTCACTTATATATGAAGATCTTTCTTTACATCTGTAAGACCCCCTCCATTTTATGTTCGAACAGCACCATATTTTTCCTCTCATACACAGTTTATTCTTTACTTTTTAATATCTTGCAAATTATGTCTTTCCCACCAGTAAGTAAGTGCCCTGAGTTCATTTTTTATATCCATGGCCATACTGTTTCTTTAATACCCAGCACAGAGTCGCATACGATTGCCACAAGTATTTGTGAAATGAATGCCTAGAGTTTAAATTAATTTGGACTTTTTTTTTTTTTAAGAATCTGATGGAAAGCTCTGGACTCTTTCCGCAGAAAAATGTGAATAGTTGAACATGTACTCACATGCATTCAGACACACACCAGTGCATACAATTTAATTGTTCTTGGACCATCCCCCATGTACATCTTCCCATGATCCTAGCCTGGATATAACCCCTGCCATATACGTTGCTGTTTAGCTTTCCTATACACTTCCAAGGCTGTGAAAATCTTCACCTTTCCATAACTGGTGTTCCACTTTTGGCAGCAGTGTTACTGAGAGCTCGTCTCATTGTAGCATTTGAATTTAACTAATGATTGTAGTTCTTTACTCCCTTTCTGATCAAGCCCTATAGGTGCATTTTGTTTCTCTAATTAATTATTACTTATTTTAAATTTCTAGTGGGACTTTACTTGTGACCCTATTAAATTTCCTGTGTTCAGGTTTTGAATATTAGAAGACATTCAATATAAATATTTTTCTTTAATTTTGAATTTGCCTACTACTTTTCTAAATGGAATCAAGTTGTAAATCCTGGCACCTAGACCCCCCTCCCCATTTGCCAGGTACTTTTTATTCATTCCCTATAAATCAGTGTTAGCATTTATGGGTTTAGTAATGACAGGGAGGGTGATCCTGATTAAAGCTGACTTGTTTTAATCCCTATTACTACGTAGGTGTAATGCATCAAGTAAAACACTTAGCAGAATCGGAGTCTTTGCTGACAAGTCCACCAAAGGCATGTACGAATGGGTCAGGATCCTTAGGGTCCACAACGTCAGTCAACAGTGGAACAGCCACAGCTGCCACTAATGCTGTGGCCGACTTGGGATCCCCCAGCTTGCAACACAGCAGAGATGATTCTTTAGATCTGAGCCCTCAAGGGTAAGTTGGAGTCATGTGGTGACATCTGTGCTCTTTGCCTGAAACTCTGCCCTGGTGACTGAGACTTACAAAGGGAGTAATTTGTTAGAGAGTGTGCACACTATATTTTTTCATCTGTATTTTGTTAGATGTTTAACGGCAATGAGAAGAAAAATAAACACTTGTTGCAAAGCCTGTTATATTGAGCCATGTTTGGGAACCACAAGAGATACGTGGTCCATTTCCATTGGTACAGAAGGGAACCTAAGGCTCAGGGAAATTAAATAACAGTGTCACATACTTTACAGATGTAGGATTGAGCCCTCATTTCTGATTTGATAATCTTGAATTACTGTGTTACATACTGCATATATAAAGAAAATTCTGTGCTTCTACCTCTTTATTTGTTTTTAGTTCCTTGTTTCTTGTTTCTACTATGCTATTAAGAATATTACCAGATCCTCGTATTGGTTTTAATTTTGTTGTGTTGAAATGAATCACACTCTATTAAATGTTTTTGTTTCTTAAATGTTAGAAATTTATTATTGCTGTATGAGTGGTGCATGATGAACCAAATTCAGTTCTGAAATTCAGGATGTATTCAGGATGTAATACTCCTTTTAACTCCTTTTTCCAGTGAAAAATATATCTTGATAAAATATATAATAAGTGGGGTCTGAAAATTTAATCTTGTAAAAAAAATTGCAAGGTAACATTGTCCAGTGAAACTAGCCCATTCAGGATTCCAGCTGCTTTTGGCGCCACCTGGTGGCAGTTGTCTACTTTAGTTTAAATATGAATTTTGGCAAATCTGGGACATGGGGGCACAGATGGGGACCTCTGGCACAATTGCTGTCACTTTAGGAAGCCCCCGAGCTTGGGTGGTACCCATGTTATGGGCCCAATTTAAGGAGATTGGATCTGGAGAATACTGGGAGCCCTCTTGCTTCCCTGTTCTCAAGTTGAAATTGTCTTCCATTTTCCCCTCACAGCCTTGCCTGCCTCCCTACTTCCTCCCCAGCTCCAGTCTCTCCCCCTAGCTGCTGCAGTAAATCTTAAATTATGCAGCGTTTTACTATATAGCACAGGCATAGGGCCTGAGATATCATAGGTACATGGTGAAATAAGATACATTTCAGACAAATGCAGTATTTCTGAGCTATTTAAATTAAGGAATTAGACTTGATCATTATAGGTTCTAACAGTTGGTAATTCTAAAGAAAGAGGAAAGACTATTTCTCTTAAAATTCTTTCAGTGGTCCCATTCTCTTCTAATACAGTTTCAAATGTAAAGTTCATGTAAATTTGTGAAGGCGGAATTGTTCAATCATACTAAGTTTATTCTTTGAAAGTTCACTTGTCCTGTTTTATTTTCAATGGACATGGCAGATGTTGGAAGAATTTTTTTAATTTTTCCAATTTTATTTGGGTCACAGACCAACTGAACCAGAATATCCTTTCTGTTGTATGTAACTTCGTTATTCCAAGAGATATTTCATACTATTTCTAGTGTTGTTAAGAATAGGGATGCCCTGACTGGTTTGGCTCAGTGGATAGAGCCTCGGCCTGTGGACTCAAGGGTCCCAGGTTCGATTCCAATCAAGGGCATGTACCTGGGTTGCAGCACATCCCCAGTAGGGAGTGTGCAGGAGGTAGCTGATGGATGTTTCTTTCTCATCGATGTTTCTAATTCTCTATTCCTCTCCCTTCCTCTCTGTAAAAAATCAATAAAATATATTTAAGAAAAAAGAATAGTGAAAATAACACGCAAATGCTATGTATATTCTGTTTAATATATTCTAATTCAAATCAGTTTTATATGTACTATCACTTGCTGGATTTATTTAAGTAATTTTGTGTGGTTATTTTTTAAATTACTAAAGTATTTGTAAATACATTGATTTAGGATGTTATTGCCATTGTACACCATGAACTTTTTTAGGTAATATTGGAAAGTATTTTTATAATATTATTACTTAGAGTTGTGTACTTGTTGTCATTTAGGTTAGGGAAGAATTATTGTACTCAGATTTAACACACTTTTTTTTATTATGATTGCATAGTTCTTTTTAATACTGATTCTTCACATTGTATAGTTGTTTTATGTGCTTTTCTATATGTACTACATTTTCACACAGAATTAGGTATTCTATTTGGTTTTATTTTGAATAGTTTATATAGGCAAACAGCTAGCTCTTTTATGAACTGATTATTTTCTGTGTTGTATACTTCTAGAACATAACAGATGCAGAGTCAATATTAAATAATCATAAATGGAAGATACCCTGTTATGGCAATATTTATTAACCCCCCATTTCTGCCATTTTAGCTTGCTTTTCAATGAGTGATGATAATAAGTCATGGTAATTGCTAAATTTATCTCATATTTTCCCATGTGATAGTCGATTAAGTGATGTTCTAAAGAGAAAACGACTGCCAAAGCGAGGGCCAAGAAGGCCAAAGTATTCACCTCCAAGAGATGATGACAAAGTAGACAATCAAGGTAATTCCTTTGGTGAAATCATGGGTAGGTAAAAGGGAAATGGTAGTAAAGATACAGTGTAAATATTCTATTAAAACTGCTGATAGCCCAGCCAGTGTGGTTTGGTGAGTGAGTGTTGACCTGTGAACCAGGAAGTCACGATTCTATTCCCAATCACTGCACCTGCCCAGGTTGTGGGCTCGATCCCCAGGGGGAGGAGGGGGGTGGGGGGTGTGCAGGAAGCAGCTGATGTTTCTCTCTCTCCCTCTCCCTTTCTCTCTGAAATCAGTAAACATTTATTTCAGAACAAAACAAAACTGCTGATAGTTTTGAAGTCTCCTGAATGCCCAGTGTTCTTAGTTCTTTTGCCTAATCTATTAAGAATGAGAATCTTGCTCTGACTGAGTAGGTGAGTTGGTTAGAATGTAGTCCCAAAACACCAAGATCGTAGATTTGATATCTGTCAGGGCACATTTAAGAATCAACCAATGAATGCATCAATAAGTGGAACAATAAATTCAATTGATCTCTCTTTCTCCATTTCTCCCTCTCCTTTCCTCCCTCCCTCTAAAATGGAAAATATTGAAAAATAAAAGAATGAGAACCTTAAAATTCAGTTGGTTTTTGTCAGTTATTGTAAAATGATTTAACTGTCATTCTCTCCTCTTTTCATAGCTAAAAGCCCCACCACTACTCAGTCACCTAAATCTTCTTTCCTGGCAAGCTTGAATCCAAAAACATGGGGAAGGTTAAGTGCACAGTCCAACAGCAACATTGAACCAGCACGAACTGCAGGAGTCAGTGGTCTTGCCAGGGCTGCTTCAAAGGACACCATATCCAATAATAGGTGAAGTGGGGAAGATCTATATTCTGTTCTTTGATTAGAAAAACACATTTATTGTATGGAGATGAAACTTTGATATAGACCTTTAATGTGTGCTCAGAAGTGGCATAGTTCAAGAATGTAGTATTTTCTCAGTTTTTAAGTCCTGTGCCTGGCTTTGTCTTGAGTTCCAGTGTTACATTTTAAAGATCTTCTAGACAAAAAATCAACAGGGAAACTGATCCTAGATCAAATGGATTTTTAATACTTTGTATTTTCTTCTATTTTTAAAATTTTATCTTTATTGTTTAAAGTGTTAGAGATATTCCCTTTTTTTTCCTCATTGACTCCCCTCTCCCACTCCCATCTCCTCCCCAGGCCTTCACCCTAACAATTGTGTTCCATGGGTTATGCCTGTTTTATATAATAAAAGCTTAATATGCTAAGTGTCTGACTGTTTGTTCAACCGTTTGACCAGTCGCTGTGACACACACTGACCACCAGGGGGCAGACGCTCTGATCGGTAGATTAGCTTGCTGCTGGGGTCTGGCCGATTGGTCCCTCCTTGGCCCCGATCATGCAGCGGTGGGGTCCCTTGGCCTGGCCTGCACCCTCTTGCAATCTGGGACCCCTCAGGAGGATGTTGGAGAGCTGGTTTTGGCCCAATATCTGGAGGCCAGGCCGAGAGACCCCAGCAATGCACAAATTCGTGTACCGGGCCTTCCAGTATGCATATAAGTTATTTGGGTTGATATTTCCTCCCCCTAACCCCCTCCCCTACCCTTCCCTCTGAGGATTCTCAGTCTGTTGCATGCTTCAATGTTTCTGGATCTATTTTTTCAGTTTATTTTGTTCATTAGATTTCACATATAAGTGAGATCATGTGATACTTATCTTTGATCTAGCTGCTGGGACGCATGTATTTTAAAACCAAACAAATTATATTCCCCAAGGAATCTGTTTCTCAGGTTTGATCCAGGTACTGGAAAATTGACTTTTTTGAGGAAGTGTGCATACACGTATTTTTATGACACCTCACCTCTCCCCTTTACAATGAAATTTAAGGATCTTATAGTAGAGAGTTTTTTAGGAACTTAGAAAACTACCAGCTTACCTGTTTATACCAGTTTATGGCTTTTAAAAATTATGTCCTTAAAGCCCTTGAGAATTGTTTTATTTTGTTGGCTCTGGATGTAGCATACCAACAAAGGATTACTTCCTCTGCAAGTAAGAAATTTAAAAATGTGAAATGTCAATTGGAAGACAAATGGGCTCTTTTTGTTTGATTGATTGGTTTGGTTGGTTGGTTGGTATTTGTTTTTCAGAATTTCAGTTAGTAAAAATAATAGAGCAAATATATTTCTGAAGCCATTTGAATTTGTAATTTAGACAGCAAGGTGTCAGTTGTTGTAGTTAATCATGTACCTAACCAGTACTTGTTTCTGGTCTATAGTGCTCTACTTAAGCTCTTCAGAGAACACAAGTAAAGTACAATGCAGATAGGTCTGTACCTTAGAAAGTAGTCATGTAAAATTGTTCTCAGCTGAATGCCTAGGAAACTGCTACCTTGTAGAGTCCCAAGAAGTTAGAAATTTTCTTTACTCTTCATGCATGTGTGCATTTCTCTAGATACTTCTTCAAAATGAAACAATTTGGTTAATGTGAAGTCTGAATTTATTAGTCTAGAATCATGGGCCAAAAAAGGTTTTATATGTAGCAGTTATTTGCCTTTGATCAGAAGTTATAATTGAAATTCTTTCCATGTACACTGAGCTATATCTCCTTTTCCTTCTTGCAGAGAAAAAATTAAAGGTTGGATTAAGGAGCAGGCACACAAATTTGTTGAACATTATTTCAGTTCTGAAAACATGGATGGTAGCAACCCTGCACTGAATGTCCTTCAGAGACTTTGTGCTGCAACTGAACAACTCAACCTCCAGGTATTGTAGCCAGTGCATCCTGATGGCCCCTTTTCAGTATCTTCCAGCACTCTCTGTCTTGCTGTTTTTTTTCTTGTTTTTAACTCTAGCTTTCTGCCGATGTAATCCTTACAGACTTTTTAGCTAAATATGTGCTATATTAGCATTAACATTCTTTAACTTACCACTTGCTTTTATGCTTCATTATGTCATTAAATGTACTAGAAATCTCATCTTTTACCTTTTATTGTGACATTCCATATTTATTGACAAATGAAGAGACTTTAGAAATGTCTCTCAAACACATCTCTAAGACCTCTTTAGTTTACAGTATTTGAGTTGATAAGACACTCCTTAACCCCCCCTTCACCTGGGTTCTAATAGTAGTTGGAAAGGGTTCAGGTTTATTAAACCTTTTATATTTCATCTTTTCACTTTTTTTATGTACTTTGAACAATTTGAGTAGTACATGTTTTTTAAGAAATTGGCCATTTTATTCAGATTTTAAATGTATTAGTTTAAAGCCCTACCTTGTATTCCTTTATTTTTTCATTATATTATAGCTCTTTATTCCTTAATTTGAATTCTCATCCTCTGTTGTTGTTGTTGTTGTTGTTGTTGTTTTTGAATTGTGAAGGTTTTTTCTTTTTATGGTAGTATGAATACTAGTTTTTTGTTTTGAAATATATAACCTTTTGTGAATGTTTTCCAAGGATCTACCAAGAGTACACCAGGCCCCTCCCTTTTTTTATGGTATTGAGGATGCATTTAGTTTCATTTGGGGAATGTAAATTGTGCATTCAGTAAGGGCTATTGAAATTAATATAGAAATACTGTTTCTGACTTTTTCAGGTGGATGGTGGAGCTGAGTGCCTTGTAGAAATCCGTAGCATAGTCTCAGAGTCAGATGTTTCATCATTTGAAATCCAACATAGTGGATTTGTGAAGCAGTTGTTGCTGTATTTGACATCTAAAAGTGAAAAGGATGCTGTGACCAGAGAGATAAGATTAAAGAGATTTCTTCATGTGTTTTTTTCTTCCCCAGTAAGTTATCTAATAATGTTTGTGTGACTCTTATTATAAGAATCACTGTTCACTTAAATCCCAATAGTAATTTCCAGTAGGTTTTGGTCAAGATACTCAGGTAAAGTTTCTAGTTTGCTTATACAACTTGGATTCCTTGGTTTTTTATATATGAAGTAAGCAGTAAAACAACAATGGTGGTTTAATGAAGCCAGTGCCAAAAGTTTCCATGGTCAGTGTATCTTGAGTTTTTCTTTTTTTCTGCAGGACAACCCATTAACTGTAGTGTCTCCTCTGTAAATGCATTTTATTCTCAATCTTTGTTTCCAAACTTATTGGAGTTTGAGATAGATGATAGATAGATAGATAGATAGATAGATAGATAGATAGATAGATAGATTAAACATAGTGTAGCTATAACCATAAGATAGACATATATATTTCCACTTCGTATGTAAAACATAGCAGATGCTTCTTAACTTAGGATGGGGTCATATTCCAATCAATGCATTGTAAGTTGCAAATATTTTAAGTCAAAAATTTATTTAATACATCATAGTTTCACCCCTGCCAAATGTCATACTTAGCATCGTCTACCTTAACCATGCTTAGAACGCAATATCTCCCAAACACTGGCAACACAGAATATTATAGAGGATCAGTTATTGATCCTCGTGATTGTGCGCCTGACAGGAACCGCAACTCACTATGACTGGCCAGCATCGTGAGAGAGTATCATACCACATATCACTACCCTGGAAAAAGATCAAAATCCAAAGTACAGTTTCTACTGAATTCTTTTTTTTTTTTTTTTAATATATTTTATTGATTTTTTAAGGAGAGGAAGGGGAGAGGAATAGAGAGTTAGAAACATCGATGAGAGAGAAACATCGGTCAGCTGCCCTGCACACCTCCTACTGGGGATGTGCCCGCAACCCAAGTACATGCCCTTGACCGGAATCAAACCTGGGACCTTTCAGTCCGCAGGCTGCCTCTATCCACTGAGCCAAATCGGTTAGGGCAGTTTCTACTGAATTCTTGTCGACCATTGTAAAGTTGAAAAATTGTGAGTTAAACCGTCTTAGATTGGGGACCATCTATATTTTAAAATTCCATTCAAAAGTGCTTAGTCATATTTACAATGTGGATTATAAGGCCAGAATTCAGAGTAGCCCCCCTTTCTTTAAACTCAGTAGCTGAGAGAGAATAACTATTCTTGGAAACTTGATTTTTCACTACTGGTTTACAACTGCTTAAGACAAGGCGTCTGAGGGAAGATTCTCTGGCTCATGTGTGTAGTAGGGCCAAGGATAGCTCTCCTGTGTGTGAGCGAAACGCCTTACCATGCCTTTTTAGTTTGTAGGGATTTGAGCATTGCTTATATTATTTTAACTTGTTACTTATTAGAGTCATTAGAGGTGTAGCAATATTGGATGTACTTTTCTCCCATACTTAAGATTTTATACAGTGTCATCTTTTTTCTGAAATTCCTTGGTGCTTTCTGGGTTTCAAAAGTTCTACAATATAATATATGAACCATATATTACCTGATGTCCCCAGTAGATTCTAAATATCACTCCAGATACAGTCAATGTTTTTGTGGCAAAGCATGAATATTTCTACTAAAAAAAATATAGCCTTATGTCTGAGTCAGATTTTGCCACCAAATGCTATATAATAAAGAGAATATGCAAATTGACCCTCCATCACGCTGTCACAAGATGGCTGCGCCCACAGTGGAGGTGGGGTTCCCATAACAAGCCATAATGTGCAATCAGCAGGGACCTGAGGCTGCATGATAGGGCAGGGGACCTAAGGGCAGGGGACCTAAGGCTGTGCCCCCTAAGCCCCCCCACCCGATGGGGCTTAATGGGGATCCTGAGGTTCCCGCCCCCCCAACTCAGTGGGGCTTGCCGAGGGATCTGAGACTGCATCCCCTGCCTGGCAGGGCTTGACGGGGGTGGGGCTGGCTGGGTCTGGGTCTCGATGATTTTGAGGTGCATGCAGTGGATGGGGACTTGACTCTGAGTCCCACGGCATGCCCCAGACTCTGACAGGAGGAAGAGTTTCATGTATATTTTACTAATTTTCTTTCATCTCTGACACTTGTATTACAGAGAAAGGGCAAATAGTAATATTGAAATATTTCCTGTAACTAATTCTCTTAATGTGCACGAATTTCATGCACTGGGCCACTAGTGAAACAATAAAAGAGAATAGATGAATTGTTTTCTTTTGTAAAACTGCCTGTTAAAGTTTCTTGTTGAGGAGTGTTCCCTGTTCAAGAGGCCTTGTTTAACCTGTTGGTTTATTTATAACTGTAGCTTCCTGGAGAAGAGCCCATTGGAAGAGTAGAACCAATCGGTAATGCACCTTTGTTGGCATTAGTTCACAAGATGAACAACTGCCTCAGCCAGATGGAACAGTTTCCAGTCAAAGTGCATGACTTCCCCAGTGGGAATGGGACAGGAGGCAGGTAAGGATCATTGCCTGAGTGTGCCCTTTTCCTTTGACTGTGCTTAATTAATCTTGTTGATGTAAAGTGGCAAGAAGTCTGATAACATCTTCATCTGCCTAAAGAACATCTAGCTATTATTACTGAAGAAATTGAATAGTCCAAAAAGTAAATAAAATACTGTTTATCTTTAAAATCACACTGTTTCTTAAACATAATGGTTTACAAATACATAACCCAGTCACTATTGGCAACTTGCGATCTGTTTTCCATAAATTGATATACTTTATAATGCTTCAAGAATTTGTTGATCTGGAAAACAAAACATTTACGTTTTTATGCATTAATGTGATTTTATATGTAATGTGAGTACTTAATAACTTTGTATTTTGATGTGTTTTAACAAGTAAGTGTTTATTTTGAAGTTTTGCTGTTTTAAATACTTGTTATTTTAATAATACAGTAGTTTTATAGGATTCATGAGATACTGTAGAAAGAATTATTGTAGGAATTGTTTTATATGAAGTTATAACTAGAATATTATAACTAGAAGCCTGGTAAATACAAAGTTAGGGTGGTTTTTTTTTAATTTTTAAAATGCACAATGTGGAATGTGTTCATAAAACATTCAAATTTTTTATTGAATTAAAATTGTGCATCTTGAGTAGATAAAAGTGATCAATGTGGACTAAGTTTTTGGTTTTTTTTTTAAATTTAATGTAGAGTGTGATGTTCAGGTTTTTATTTTATTTATGTATTTTTTAAATTGATCCACTAAGCCAAACTGGCTAGAGTAATACTCAGTTTTGATCATTATGCTATACTGGAGTATTTTGTAAAATGAGGGGATGCATGTTTTCCACCATGCTGAGGAAACCATGAAGCTTTTCATTTTTATCCAAATTTATATACTATTAAATATGTATGTACATATGTATATATCAGTATACTAGAATATTCTTTCCCGTAACCCCTATTTACATGCTTTCTGGAACCTCATAGATAACCATATTTTAAGCTTGTCTGTTATCTTACTCCTGCCCAGCCCTTTTCTGAAATGAGCAGTTAAATAGCCTTACCAGATTTAGACTGGTGTAGCTATTGAATCACTTCATTCAAAAGAATATAGCAAAGTTTGTACACCTGAAACTAATATAAGTTTGTGTGCCAACAGTAAAGTTTTAAAAGTGACTTTATAGCAGACATCATTTTATTTGTCATCATTTTATAATGTCTTGAATTGCTGGTATTTACTTTATGCCTTAAGAAAATGCAGAGTTTGTATTATCTTTTATTTGCATTAATTTTGTTGATTTTGAAAATAATAGAATAACTTTTTTTCACAAATTATCTTGAGCTTTTCTCTTAACAGAGGATCACAGGCTTTAAAATTTTTCAACACACATCAGTTAAAATGCCAGTTACAGAGACATCCAGACTGTGCAAATGTGAAGCAGTGGAAGGGTGGACCTGTCAAGATTGACCCCCTGGCTTTGGTACAAGCGATTGAGAGATACCTTGTAGTTAGAGGTACTCTTCATATTGTATATTGTGTGTTTGTATGTACATTTTGGATAAAATTAAGGAGTTAAAATTGTTTCCCTTCTTATTGCTGTTTCTATTAAAACCTAGCATCAAGAACTTGTGTTCCTGTCATTTATTTTATGTGTAGTATATAGAAATGTGTTCAACATAGTAGAGGTTGACTGCTTACTTAAGTGATGAGTTAATTTTTCTTGGACTATGGTAGAAAAGACATTTTGTATTTGATACTTTTCTTAGATCTTACTGCTTTGTAGATCAAAGTGTTTTTCTAAGACTATATTAGCTTAAACATAAATGCAGGCTTTTCTTTGTCGGGTATAAATTGCTAGGAGTTGAACAACCTTCTTGGGTTTTTAGGTTATGGAAGAGTAAGAGAAGATGATGAAGACAGTGATGATGATGGCTCTGATGAGGAAATAGATGAATCTCTGGTAAGGTACTATTCCCACCATGTTGTCATACATAATGTTCAGGTCCTATAGGTTAAATAGATTTTGTTTTGCTTCATTCAGGCCGCTCAGTTCTTAAATTCAGGAAATGTAAGACACAGGCTACAATTTTACATTGGAGAGCATTTGCTACCGTATAACATGACTGTGTATCAGGCAGTACGGCAGTTCAGTATACAGGCTGAAGATGAAAGGGAATCCACTGATGATGAGAGCAATCCTCTAGGAAGAGCTGGTATTTGGACAAAGACTCATACAATATGGTAAATCTTAAATGATTTTGTTCGTTTCCACCAACTTTGACACTGTTCATGTATCTTGGAATTGTTTGGAATTGAAACTAACAGCTGACTTGCATAAGGAGAGGGGACCCTAAATCCTACATTTCATCATTAAAAGCCACTTCAAATATCTTATCTTGCGTGTGAGCACATGTGGGTGCATGAGTGTGTATATTTATCTTCCTCATTAAGTCAACTAGATACAGAATGTATTCTTGGGTATAATTATAGTTTATATATCTACTTTTCTAGATTTATTTCCGGTCTTTAAATAAGACAAACATATTTTTGTAAGATGTTCCTTTAGCTATTAGAAATCGGGGCATCTCTGAATCTTGAGAAACGTTTGGATGCAACTTTGTCTTTTTTGTGAATGTCTGCTACTTACATTTAAAGAGAGCTGTTCTCCTCAAAACTCCTAAGCTGGTGTTCTCTTCTAGGAAGCAGTGCCATTGGTAATTTTTCTGAATCTGTAAGTAGGGAGAAAGAGGATAGATCTCACAGACTTCTCTGGTAACTCTAGTATCTGTGGCTTGCACTTTGGCCTTGTAGAATAATTTGCAGTTTTAAAATCTGCTTTTGGTTTAACTATACCCCTGTCACTTTAGGTACAAACCTGTGAGAGAGGATGAAGAAAGTAATAAAGATTGTGTTGGTGGTAAAAGAGGAAGAGCCCAAACAGCTCCAACAAAAACTTCCCCCAGAAATGCAAAAAAGCACGATGAGTTATGGCATGGTAAGTTATAATATGAAAGGAAAACTGCCGTGGGTCATTATCTTCCTGTCTTCATGGTTTTAAAAGAGTGGTTTATTTATATCTAGTAGTAGTAAAATCTTTGAGTATAACTTGGAAAAAAATGAAGTTACTACCAACGTTTGTTGGATTTTAACTGAACCCTTTACTTTAAAGTCTAGAACATGAAAATGTAAATATCTGCAAAACTAAATTTGGAAAGAAAATTGGGAAAAACTCATATTCTTTTCATGAAGAACTCATGTTTGCATGAAGGCTAGAACAGATTCAGTAACAGAACTCATTCACTAAAAAAGAGACTGATCATTGGCATATTGGCCCTTAATTTTATTGGCTTCCATTATGATAGTATAATCCAGTAATGTAGAAGGAATAAAAAATTTCGCCAGTAAAGTGTAATAGCATCTCCCAAATGACTTTTTTTCCTTTACAGCATTTTCTTCTCATTTAATTTTGCTGGTTTCCTTCCCCTAACTTTTATATGATAGTAATGCTTTAGCGTTTGTCCACATTCTCATTCTGTGGGGACTGCCTTTATTAGGGATTTCCAAACATTGGTGTCAGTTGATGAAATTTTCCTGGTTTACATAAATAAGGGCATTGTAGGATTCCCCCCCCCCCCCATAAAGCCAAGTTTATTCTTTTTAAAGGGGTCTTTGTTTTGAAATGTTTGTTTTTTCATTTTTGGTGCTAAAAATTGCCTTTTTTGTGCAATGATAGTGTTGTGATTTTTAATTCTTTTGCTCAGTTAAAGCAAATGACAACAGTGTCAATCCCTCATTTATTTTTATTTTTATTTTCATGCTACATGGTGAGATATAAGAACAGAGGAATCACAACTCCTACTTGGAATCTGTCAAAGTCTACCCTGTTCTAAGCCTTAGGTTAAATAACCAAATCTGAAATATACAGGCAGTTTCTTTAACTGAATTTGAATTCAAACATTTTGTCTACTCCTCTCTGGCTGTTTTGTTGTTAGTTATTATTTCTGATATAAAGAAATGCAAACAAGTTAGTTTTTCTTTATGATATTTATTTGGATATGGGAAGGAAAGTGTAAATTTCATAAACCTGGATAAATTATGTATAAAGTGTAAAAAAAAAAAAAAAGTTCAAGCTATCAGTGCTCTACCAATAAGATCCAAGCATTAAATCTTAACAACTTAAAAGTACTGTTTTAGGGATGATAAGATGACACTGGCTCCATTAGCTGGTCTTTCTAACTATAACATTTAACTTTGATCTTTTGCCCTATAGATGGAGTGTGCCCATCAGTATCAAATCCTTTAGAAGTTTACCTCATACCTACACCACCTGAAAATATAACTTTTGAAGATCCATCATTAGATGTGATTCTTCTTTTAAGAGTTTTACATGCCATTAGTCGATACTGGTATTACTTGTATGATGTGAGTATTGTTGAAGTTTTCTGTGATGTGTTATTCATTATGTGTCGTTTCATAGTTTCTGTCTAGTGATTTATGAATTTCCTATTGTACTAGAAACAGAAACAGTGATTCAGCTAAATGCAGAGATCCTGGCCCAGGGAAGTACAATGTACTCATCAGTGGGAACTTCTCCCCTTTGTTTCCTGGCCTAGTTTTTAGATTCGTTCTCTTGGCAGACTTGTAAATTTATTAAATTAAGCTACAGCATGAAATGGAACATACTTTTGTTATAGTTAAAATTCTTTGTGTGCATTTAACCCAAAGTTCATTTATCTAAGTTAAGATGTATATTAGAGTTGGGTGAAAGTTAAATGCGACGTTTGATATTTATATAATTTAGGGAAGAATGAAGGAGTTGGCCTTGCATAAAGTATTAGCTCCCACATCAGTGATTAAGCCAGTACTCATGGCACGTGGGGGTTGAGGTGTTTTAGCTATGCATTATAGAAATTCTCATTTGTGTTAGGACACAACACTTTGAAAAGAAGTGAAATCTGGGCACTTTGTATACATATTTGGGGATAAAGGAAAAGATAGTGAATATAGTCCTGTTTTACTACATACTGACTTTTTTCTTAAAACATTTTGCAGAATGCATTGTGCAAGGAGATTATTCCAACTGGTGAATTTAATAACAGTAAGTTGACCGCAAAAGCAAACAGGCAGCTTCAAGATCCTTTAGTAATCATGACAGGAAACATCCCAACGTGGCTTACTGAACTAGGAAAAACCTGGTAAGACTACCACTTCTGTAATGGTGGCCTTGGGAGTGTTATCATTATGTTAGTCTTTATATTTTGTTACAGAAATAGTGTTTAGTGAACCTGTTTAATGTGTTTAGTAACATTGTCATATTTGATCACAGCTTGCTTACTAGTGTAGCTTTAGCATCCAAACAAAGGAGGCAGGCTGGCACTAGTACTAGATCTACTTGATTGTATATGTCTACCTATATGAAATAGGAAAGTACACAAGGATATTCAACTGAGGAGATTCAAATCCTCTGCCACGAAAAAATCAGATTCCAAAAGTGGAATTGAGTGATTCTCTGATCCTGCTTGGGTCCACACCTATATTCTTAGAAACTATAGAACTGCATTGTCAGTATAGTAGCCACTAACCACGTGGGTATTTACATCTAGATTAAATAAAATTAGAAATTGATGTTTTTGGTCACACTAGCCACATATTCACATATCTACCTGTATTGGGCAGATAAAAATACTGAACATTCATGTTGTCACAGGAAGTACTCTGGTAGCTCTGTGTCAAGAGCTATCAAAATCATACATCAGGAGGCAGTAGAACCTCTGTTACTGCAGCTGCCTTTTGTGTCTTTGAGTGACTTAGAAATGCTAAAGCTAAGAGGAAAATCATGAACTAGTAAAGCCATCAGTATTTATGTATATATGAAATGGAGTATGTTACTAACCTTGTGAAGTCGTGATCAGATTTTAAAATTTAGCTTTCACTAGTCATGTTATACTTCCTAAAGGTCTTGGGGTATGTTATAAAGTAGACAATTTTGAATAGACTTGATTTCAATTTCAAACATAAGAATTTTAATGGTTGAATTTCAGATTTCACAATGAAAGGCTTCTTAATGCAGTATTATGTGATCACTTAACAAATTTCATACAAGAATTAAGCAAATTCTTCAAAATTAGTTTACTTAAACCATTTTTATTCATATTTATAATTATTATTCTGTATCATATTAAAACTTGTTTCTAATACAGGGTTTTTTATGGTTTCTGATTCTAATTCAGATAATAAAGTTATATCGCATCTTTTTACAGCCCATTTTTCTTCCCTTTTGATACCCGGCAAATGCTTTTTTATGTAACTGCATTTGATCGGGACCGAGCAATGCAAAGATTACTTGATACCAACCCAGAAATCAACCAGTCTGATTCTCAAGATAGCAGAGTTGCACCTAGATTGGATAGAAAAAAAGTAAGTTTCTCCACCAAATTTTTAAAGATAAATCAAACTGAACTTTTCAAAATAATGGGAAAACTAGAAATATGGTACATCTAATTTTGCGTATTGGTTTAGAGGGCTGCCTTAGTCACAGTCCTCTCTTTGCTTATCTTTTATAATCATCTGTTAGCCATATTTTCCTGTTAGTCTCTTGGAACTGTGCTATGATTCTTTTTCATTCTCCAGTTTAAAATAATTTCTATAATTCTTTTATCTTTTACCCTTCATAACTCTTGTGCCAAGAAAAAAAATCTTGTCTTTTCTTACTGAGGCTTTCTTTCTTTCTAAATTAGGAGTTCAAATTAGCCCCCCTTTTATAATTGACAAAAGGCCTGGTGCATAGATTCATGCACCCATGGGGTCCTTTGGCCTGGCCTGTGGGGATCGGGCCGAAACCACCTCTCCAACATCCCCCAAAGGGTCCCGGATTACGAGAGGGCACAGGCCAGGCTGAGGGACCCCATTGGTGCATGATCAATCGGGACCAGGGAGAGACCGTGGGAGGGCTCCAGAGCGTGTCCAGCCCATCTCACCCAGTCCCAATCGGCCAGACTCCAGCAGCAAGCTAAGCGACTAGTCAAATAGTCAGACACTTAGCATATTAGGTTTTTATTTTTATAATTGATCCCTATGCAGTAGGTAGAATTAATCAGCTCTACTTTATTCCTTTAGCAAATTACTCCAGTTAAAAGAAACTGAAACAAAATTTTTGATACATTTCATGTCTGTAGACCAGTTAGCCCCATGTGTCGCTGAATTCATCTTCCTGTGCTTCTAATCTGGCTCCACATTCATAGCCCTAAAACACACAGCTCTAAGCCATTTGCATCTGAGATCCAGTCCTACACTTATGCCACTACACTGCCTTTTACTTACGACTTCTCTCCTGCCTCTTTCTTACTGAGGATTCTTACGCAAGTCTGTCTTCTCAAAACTTTTATCTCCAAAAGTCTCATAAAAGCGACAGAAAAAAAGAGGAGTGGAAGGAATGAGAAGCAAAACAAAACCAAAAACATACTTTGAAAGAAAAAAGCAGCACTCGCTACTCCTATCTTGATATGTGTCATTAGGATTCCATAAAAATTGTGCTGGTGGACTTTGGAGATCTGCCAAGGCCTTCCTGGTCCTCATGAATCTCAGTAGTAGATGTTTACAGTAGAGTGTCAGATCTCTGCAGGTCAGAGCCAGTAGTAGGTTTCCAGCTCACCTATCACCTCCATTCCTAGTTCTTCATCATCTGCCTATAAGTGCACCCAGGGATATGTTAAGATACTACAGCCCTGAATTTGATGTTTGGCAGTGTTTCAGAGATCCTTCTCCAACTTGAATTTTCTGAACTTGCCATGGGCTCAAGATAAAAATTACACTTACATCTAACTTTTCTTCATGTATGTATGCCAGGAATGCTGTCGATGTTTATAGCAGTGCAGCTACTACTTAACCTTTTCTGAGGTATGCTTTGTAAAAAAAAATAATTTTTTAGCAATTGAATTAATTTTTTTGCACTTCAAGAAATAGCACCTGTTTGTTAAAGTGTAAATGTGTGCTTATTTATCTCACTTTTGTACTTTATTTTGTAGCGTACTGTGAACAGAGAAGAGCTGCTGAAACAAGCCGAGTCTGTGATGCAGGATCTCGGCAGCTCACGGGCCATGTTAGAAATTCAGTATGAAAATGAGGTGAGCTTTTGAGTCAGGACAGTTTTTTTTTGTTTGTTTATTTTCTTTTTTTTTTAATATTTTATTGGTTTGTTGTTTTTTTACAGAGAGGAAGGGAGAGGGGTAGCAATTTAGAAACATCGATGAGAGAGAAATATCAGTCAGCTGCCTCCCGTACACCCCCTACTGGGGATGTGCCTGCAACCAAGGTACATGCCCTTGACCGGAATTGAACCTGTCATCCTTGAGTCCACAGGCCTATGCTCTATCCACTGAGCCAAACCAGCTAGGGCAAGTCGGGACAGTTTTGAGCATTATTTGTGTCCTTGATAAGATGTCATTAGAGTTTCTTGGTCCTGTGAAATTCTAAAAGACAACTGGGAATTATCTGACATCTGGAAATTTAAAAAAACAAAACAAAAACCGGTTTACTAAGATATTATTTGTGTATAATAAATGTACAGTTTTAGGATGTACAATTGTAAGAGTTGACAAGTATGCAGTCTGTAATCACCACCACATCATGATCAAGAAAAAAATCCAACCACCATTACCAAATATTCTCTTAGACCACTTTACAGTCAGTGCCTGCTCTTTATCCCGTCCCTCGCAGCCTTTGATCTTTTTTCTGCCCCTGTAGTTTTATCCTTTTTTACAGTCATAATAAATGGAATTATATAGCATGTAGCCATTTTTGTTACTCTTCTCTCACTTAGTATAATGCTTTTGAGATTCATCCATACTATTGTTTCATTTTATTGCTGAGTAATAGTAGTAGACCATTCATAGTATATTTCATCACCAGTTGATGTACATTTGAGTGTTTCATGTCATTTAATATTTTAAGTTGTCTGTTTTACCTATGGAAATAACAGTATTTGGATAAAGGAAATAGACTGATTTGATCTGTGATTTCTACTTAGCATAGGAGTAGTATGCTAAAGGGAGAAAGAACTGACTTTAAAGCACCATCTTGTGGGTATATTAGGTATTACTGCAATTTTATTCATTTCTCTCTTTGCTTCTCTCTCTTCTTTTCCCCTCCTTTCTTTCCTCCAAAGCCCAGTGAAAAATAAAATGTATTGTAATACTTTATGTAATAAAAAAAATTAGGGAAAAAAGAATAAAATGTACAAAGTCTCTACCATCGTGGGGCTTTTCTTTTAGTTTGGAGAGGTTGATACACACACACTGATACACATAGCCATGAGATGAAGAAAAAGAAAGGAAAATAGGAAGATGGAGCATGATGAGGAGGGGACAGAGTGTTTGTTCTAAGGTGACATTTGAGCAGAAGAATATCTCTAGCAAAAGAACAGACATGCAAAAGCCCTGAGGAAACATTCCTTCCTTGTGGCAGATAACTATGGCTGGAGGGTAGGAGGAGGGATCATAGGACATGTGGGCAGGTTTTTTTAACCTGAGCTTTTGCTTTTGCTTTGAGTGATACAGGAAGCCTCAGGGTGTGGAAAAATGATACAGAACTGTGCTTTGTAAGGCTCTCTCTCAGCACTGTGAGAATAGGCTATGAGATGCCAAGAATGCTGGTACAGAGACCAGAAGAGATTGGTGGTAACAGTTTAGAATGTTTTGAAGGTGGGGCAGGCGTAGTGTTTAATGATTGGTTGCAATGTGGAGAGTAAGACTGAGAAAAGAGTCACAGGTGGTTCTCAGGTTTTGGTTGGAATGTGGACTGAATGCTGGTGCCCTTCACTGCTATGGAAAACTAACAAAGGCATGGGGTGGATTAGGAACATGTCACCAGGTCCCAACAGGTCAGTGTTTGGAAAGTTGAGTTATACCTTTGGTGGACTGCATCTAATCTTTTAAGCTAGTTTGGATACTTTTTAAAAGTAACCGTGATAATCCTATGTAATAAAAGCCTAATATGCAAATCTACCGAACGTTTAAACAACTGGTCACTCTGATGCCCAATGACCACCGGGGAGCAAATGCTCAACGCAAGAACTGCCCCAGCCCACAGGCCCCAACCAGCAGTGGTAGTGGGGGGTGGGTGGCAAGCAGGCTATGCCAGGCCAGCCAGGGTGGGTGCCAGTGAGGGCCCCCAATCGCCCACCAGTCACCCCACAGATTAGTCCTGATCGCAGGCCAGGCTTGGGACCCTACCTGTGCATGAATTTCATGCACCAGGCCTCTAGTGGTAAAATAGTGCCCATTAGTTGCAAATACCATATACATGAAATACAGCCTTCTTGACAGGATTTAACCTATAGACTTTGGTATTAACTTGTCCTTAACTGCATATTTAGCTTATTGTCTGAGCTGGTAGAACCTTGATAGAACATGAAGGAATATCTAGGCTGAACATTGCCCCAGGTTCATGTATCTCATGGAGGAGGCATTTTCATTCACAGCTGGCTGTACAATTATCTCCAGGCGCTTGTTTCAAGATACCAGTGTCCAGGATCAAAACAAGACCCACCTATTAAATCAGAGTCTTCAGGATGCACCTAACCCCCATGTGCATGTTAAATAGCTCTCAGGCAATCCCAATGCACCATGGGCTTGAGAAGTTAGTCCAGTATGTGCTGGTATGGAATCAGACCTCCCCTTATTTGTGTTTATTTAACAAACCTTTGTTAAAGGCTAGTAAGTGCTCCGGCACTGTAGATGATACAGAGGTGAATTAACCATGTGTACACCATAAGCGTCTATAGACACAAGAATTTTACCTTTTTTAACACATTGAGCACTCAGCCTGTTTTCGTCTTCCAGATGGAAAGTATAGTGTCAGTTACCGGTGACTGACAGGGCGCTTAACATGTTAAATTAAATTCAAGTTATTGTGGCAGTTAACTGGTTGAAGTTACCCTCAGGTACGATATACAGGCATATAATGAAATGCTAACAGTGGAATATGATAAGTACTTATTAGCTGAAATGTAAATCCTAAGAAAAGGAGCAAAGTAACTGGGCAGATAAGGAGGCTTTTCCTAAGGAGGTGACATTTGAGCTGGTTTCAGAGTTGCCATTGACCAAAGAGAGAATGGGAGACAGCCATATGCAGACCATGCCTTAGTCCCTGTGGGTAAGGTATATAGCTACATTTCTTAGGATACAAGCTCAGACCATATAGGTTCTTAGATCTTGTTTCTGGATACCAAAGCCCAGGCTTGAAATGACCCAACTATTAAATAATCAGAATCTTCTGGGCATGAGTGCGCCCCCCCCCCCCCACGTTGCATGTTAAACAGCTCTCAGAAGATCCCAGTGCACCATGGGCTTGAGAAGCACTGATGTACTCTCTGAGGCTCTAAGTTTGAGCCATAGGGAGTAGGAAATTAGAAAGGGATGCTAGCTCTTATTCTAGATGATCAAGACAAGAAATACAGTCAGGACAGCTAGAGAAATAATCTCTACTGCATCCTGATAAATAGTTCCTGTTAGTATCCACATTGCCAAGAGGTTTGCAGGTTAAAAAAAGGAGCAGTGCAAATTCTAAAATTTGAAATTGTTCTACTTTTATTCTTCTGTAGGTTGGTACAGGTCTTGGGCCTACACTGGAGTTTTATGCACTTGTATCTCAGGAACTACAGAGAGCTGACTTGGGTCTTTGGAGAGGTGAAGAAGTTACTCTTAGCAATCCAAAAGGTAATGTTAATCTGAGTTAGTCAACTTGTGTTATTCAGATCTGGTAAAGGGCCCTTACAATTCATTAAATATATTTAATTTGTAGCAGAGGACCATTCTCTCTGACCATAATTTATTTTAACCTTTTTCTTATTTATCAATTAAGGGAGGCCCTTCTAGCTCTAGAGGACTTACTATCTTTCTGATTTTGAGAATATTGAATTTCTTAAATGTTCTGAGTTACCAGTTTTTGTTTTGTCTTGTTTTGGGAGAGAGCATGTAAAGTTTGGTCACTTGCTCATTTACAGGAAGCCAAGAAGGGACCAAGTATATTCAAAACCTCCAGGGCCTGTTTGCACTTCCCTTTGGTAGGACAGCAAAGCCAGCTCATATTGCAAAGGTTAAGATGAAGTTTCGCTTCTTAGGAAAATTAATGGCCAAGGCTATCATGGATTTCAGATTGGTAAGTTTATTTGCTTTTCTATAAATTTTTGTGTGCCTGTGTTTTATGAAAGTGCCTAATCCCATGTGTTTAATGCTGTATTTTAAAACAGTGCTATACAAACTTTAATGTGCTTATGAATTACTTGGGGATTTTGTTACAAAAGCCAATTCTGATTCAGTAGTTCAAGGGTGAGGCCCAGGATTCTACATTCTCATACCAATTCCCAGGTGACATCCAAATCCCACTCTGGCCCATGTTCTGCTAGAAGCAGAGGCTCAGAATCAGGCATGATTTTAATGATATATTTCTGAAGTTTTTGATATCATAGTTTTAATTCAGTAGGAAAGCATGAGTATGTAACTAAACTTAGAGTAATTTGCCAGTAGAGACCTAGAATGAAAATAACCCAAGGAAATCAGTATTCACAGAGGTTTGAATATTTCTAGACTTTCCTCCATTTCCTCTTCTCACATTTTGTAAGCTACTTTGTCTTTGTGTGTGGAAGACATTTTCATTTGATGTCAAATTAACAAGCTTACAATTACCCTATAACTGAAGAATGGCCTGCTCATAAGTTATTGTATAAGTTCCATTTTATTTTCTTTTAATGATAATCAGTTGGTTCTTTTAACTCTTTCCTCTAAACATTCTCTAAACGTTGCTTGATATTGAGCCCTTATGGAGGCTGTATGTCCATCATTGAAAAATTATTTTATAGGGTCATTGTTTAAATACAGTACTTAAATATTTTTAAAATTTCATATCAGAGCCCGAGATTGAATTTAAATGGGGACTCTTTTCATATAATGAGGGAAATAGTCCTTAAGACGGATGGTTTTCCTCTGAGGATTATTTGACCTATTTAAATGACCTCTTGATGTGTCAGTTATAGAACTGAGACAATTCTCAAAGTTGTGACTTAAAATATTTTGCATCTTCCCTTTCAGGTGGACCTTCCCCTTGGCTTACCCTTTTATAAGTGGATGCTACGGCAAGAAACTTCACTGACATCACACGATTTGTTTGACATTGACCCAGTGGTAGCCAGATCAGTGTATCACCTAGAAGACGTTGTCAGACAGAAGAAAAGACTTGAACAAGATAAATCCCAGGTAGGCTTACAAGCTGAGGAAACCTCCAAATGGGTTAGTTTCTTATAGAAAGATGAGGTCTTTGTTACGTGGTTTGTATTTGACAGTTACATTATTTTAGAAGACTTTAATTTTTTTATCACAACTAAAACGTGATTTTATAATGAGTAAGATGGCCTATAATAACAGCAGTTGGTGAGTAAAAGGCTTGATTAGCAAATAAATAACACTGCTAACTGAAATCAAAGGCTCTTGCTTGTTAAATTTTATATGGGTGTTATGTATCTGGGAAGATATTATGCCAGGCTGAATTTTTTTAGTAAGTAGTTGAATCAATAAAACTATTCTTAGGACAGATTGATTTTTTTTTTTTTCCTGAAATGTGACTGAATTTGGGAACAGTCCATTTGTTTCTAGAGAGATTTCAGGATGATATCTTTAGAAATCATAGTGGCTATGTACTATTTTTTGGTAACACATGTTGAAGTTTCTGTTAGATTTCATGGGTAATCTTGAGTTATATCATTAATTTATATTTTTTACTAAAAAGTCATTTCACTCAGTCTGAGATTAGTAGTAGTTCTATATCTGACATTAGAAGAAGGCAAAGTTGTACTTTTTAAAAATGACACAGACTCAGATAGCTTATATTGGGCAGATAACATGGACCAAAGTTAAATCAATTTCCATTAAGAATAGAGAAGAGATTCTTTAGAGTGAAAGTGTCATATCTATCTATATTAATAATTTATATTAATAAAAGGGTAATATGCTAATTAGACCAGGTCGATCAGCCATCTTCCAGACAAAGCTATGGTGGTGGGGGCCGAGGCCAAGGCAGAGGCCATTAGGGGCAATGAGGCAGGCAGAGGCAATTAGGGGCTATCAGGCTGGCAGGAGAGGGCAGTTGGGGCAACCAGGGTGGCGGGGGAGGGCAGTTGGGGGCAATCAGGCTGGCAGGGCAGCAGTTAGGCATCAATGAGGCTGTGGTTAGGGGATGATCAGGCTGGCAGGCAGAAGCTGTTAAGGGCAATCAGACGGGCCAGCAGACGAGTGGTTGGGAGCCAGCAGTCCCAGATTATGTGAGGGGTGTCCGACTGCCGGTTTAGGCCTTGTGGGATCGGGCCTAAACCAGCAGTCAGGCAGTCGGATATCCCCTGAGGGGTCCCAGATTGGAGAGGGTGCAGGCTGGACTGAGGGACCCCCTCCCCCTCCCCCCCACACAAATTTTATGCACCAGGCCTCTAGTCTCTTAATAAAATGGAGAGGAACTTAACAGTAGACAGTTGGGGGTTTTAGAATGCCTTGGTGTCAGGGAGGATGATTTGTAAGGGAATTCATATTAGCTCCCATGTTAATTGGTAGTTGTTGATGATTTTGAAGAAATAAGCTTATTAAGGGAAATAGCCAGATCTTTGCCAAGTCCATGTTTTCAATACAATATCAGTATATTTTCAGATTTTTAGAACAATTTAGGTTTACGCTCACCAACTTTGTAAGTTTTAAATTACTATAATTTCATTTGAGATCAGTTATCTTTTAGGTAAATAATGGCCCAGGGATAGAAGCAAGGAAAGAAAGTAAAATCAAGGTGTGTTCCAGGTGCCTTATCAATGTTAATTTATTTAATCCACAACAACACTGTGAGACTTAGGTATTTCTGTTATCCTAGTTTTACATGTGAGAAACCCAAGGCAGATAGGTTGAGTAACATGCTGCCCAAGGTCACATACCCAGAATGTGAGAGCTGGAATTTAAGCCCAGGCTGCTTGATCTGGAACCCATAGTGTCAAATGTCTTTAAAAATAATTTAATAATCAGTCTATTTAAAAATGACTAATTTTCTGCACTTAGAAGCATCTCCAGTCCAGAAACCCATTTGCCTTCTTTCTCATGTAGTGGAGACCTTCATTTTCAGATAGAATTTGTGGTTTTGCTTGTTGGTCTTTCATGCTTAATCTAAAAAAAGTTTTTTATATTTTTATAAAACATAACCGTATTATCTTAAGCACTTAAAAAGTGAATAATACAAACTGCTTTTAACATTTGTTAATAAGAATGCGACTTGATTTTTCTTCGTTGGAATCTTTTTTCACTGTAGTGCTATTATATAAATATATATTTGTTATTCTAGTCCTGATTAAGAATCTACAGGGTATTCTCTAGACTTCAGAGAAAAAATATTTGTATTACTAGATAGTGATTGTTTGTGCTTACTTGAATTTATAATTTCCTAACCATATTGTATTAGTATTGACTATATACATATATTGAATTCATTAAGATTTGCCAAGAATTTATGAAAAGTTTGACTCTAGAGCCCCTCTCTTAAGTAGACCATTATGCATAGTATCTTGGCCTTTTTGAGAAATTTGATTTGAATATGATCAAATTGAGTAGCAAATATCTCATTATGAAGGAACACTAGAGATCTTGTTTCTCATATAAAGACAGTTGGAATCTGAAGTGTTTAAGATTATTTTCTTTGTTATCTCAGTGTCTTGGTCATGTGTAGATTATGCCAAAAGAAGAAAAAAATAGGCTAAGAGCTAAAAGAATCCATAAAATATGTTAGCATGTCTTTTATTTTATAAACACAAAAACATAATTAAGTGACTGACTGTACTTGACAACCCCTTTCCCTTTTGTGTAGACCAAAGAGAGTCTACGATATGCATTAGAAACTTTGACTATGAATGGCTGCTCAGTTGAAGATCTGGGATTGGATTTCACTCTGCCAGGGTTTCCTAACATCGAACTGAAGAAAGGAGGAAAGGATATACCCGTCACTATCTATAATCTAGAAGAGTATCTAAGGGTATGTAATCGTGGCATCCTTTGGGGAGAAGACAATCTGTGATGATGCAGAGCTTTGCCTGTGGCTACTGCTCTGAAGGAAAGGGAAGGAGGCCAGTCCACTAAAGCATGAGGTGCCAGCTAGCTACCTGCAGGAACTAGTTTGAGACCTTTGACCTGTGGGATCACTGCATGAAGTTGACTTTTTCGGCCTTAGCTTTGTTTATTCTTTGAGAGAATATATTGGATATTTTACAATGCCTTATACAATCTTGACTTTGCTATTCTTAAGCTTAAATACTATCTTAGAAGATCACATTTCACATTTTGTCAGAGTTTGAAAAGAAATCACTGAAAAGGAGCCATTCCTTGTGACTAAATCGCTATCAAGCCAGATAAGAATTGCCTCTAACACACACACACATAACACTCATTCACTCACTCACTCACTCACTCACTCACACATTTATGGGTTTGAGGAGGCTTTTCAAATTACCAATTCATGGTCCTTACTATTCATGGTCCTTTATAAGCTGAATTAAGGAGAAATAATTGTATATTGAATACAAATTATACTTTAAATTACAACCCATGAGGTCTTTATTGCTACTTTTTGAAAAGTTTCTTTTGGTTTTTCCAGACATTGAGTGGAAAGAGCATTGTGTTCAAAATGAAATATTACCCTCCACCTAGACCTAACTCTTCCACTAACTTAAGTGTGGGATTTTAGATAGAACCTCGCTCTGGTTTCTTCACCAGTTGGAGAGAGAGAGAGAGAGAGAGAGAGAGAGAGAGAGAGAGAGAGAGAGAGAGAGAGAGAGAGAGAGAGAGAAACGATAGCAGAGAACCTTAAATACTATTTTCCTGCTGCTTTTCTTTCAGTTTACTATTAAATGTAGCATTAACATCCAGATTAAAGGTTCTCTGAAAATAATTTATAATAATGTTTTTTATCTGAATATGTCCTCTGTTTCTGAACAAATAGGTTACTCAAAGTGATTGATGACTAGATAATGTTGGGCCAATTATAGATGCTTTTTGTTACCATTCAGTTTTATGTGACTGCATTTCTAGAATGTGCCTTTTGCTAAGTGCACATACTTAGCAAAGGATTGGGTTCTAAGAACTTAACAGGATATAAAACTAAAAACTTCACATTTAAAACAACAGTAATTGTTGTCCTTGTTTTTTTTTTAAAGTAATGTTTCACTGTACTTTGTTACGGAAAAAGATTTGAGATCTTGTTATAGTTTATAAAAGATTTTTCTCTTTGCAGCTGGTTATATTCTGGGCACTAAATGAGGGCGTTTCCAGGCAGTTTGATTCATTCAGAGATGGATTTGAATCCGTCTTCCCACTCAGTCATCTTCAGTACTTCTACCCAGAAGAAGTGAGTAGCGTATATCTAGTTCTGTGCCTTAATTATCTTAGTAGGGTATTTCTGTGCTATTTAGTCAAAGACTCCACTGTTGCAAACAAAAAGAGGGTTGGGAGCAAGAGGTGGATTTTTGAGAAAGATAAGGCCATTTCCTGAGCCAGGAAAAATATTAAACATCAAATATAACATTTTATATTGTATAAAATATGAACTATATAAATATTCAGTGTAATATAAATATTAAATATAAAGGAGTAGGGTCCATGTGTGAGTAAGCATAGTATCATTGTCAACTGAAACCTGGATGCTTGGTGGAGCATGGGACTTAGGTGTCTGTACTACTGTGGTTAGCAGGGAGAGCCATGGGTCCAGAATAATGAAACTGACACGGAGGAGGTCACACTGTCTGTATTTGTTTTTTTTGTTGTTGTTGTTTGGTTGGTTTTTTGTTTTCTAGCATAATGATTACATAAGGGCTAGTCTTATTTTATTTTTCAATTACAGTTGACATTCAATAGGATATTAGTTTCAGGTGTATAGCAGAGTGGTTAGGCATTTATATAACTTACGAAGTGATCTCCTTGATAAGGTTAGTACACGTCTGGCACCATACATAGTACAATATATTCCTTATGCTGTACTTTACATCCATGTGTCTAGCTTTTCAATGCCAAGTTGTACTTCTTAATCCCTTCACCTTTTTCCCCCCAATCTTTATTGTTCATATTATTACAGTTGTTTCTCTTTTTCCCCCCATAGCTCTCCTCCTCCCAGTTCCCACCCCATCCACTGCCCTTATCCCCTCCACTGTCCTCATCCATAGGTGTACGATTTTTGTCCAGTCTCTTTCTCTACCCCCAACACTCCTTTCCCCCTGTGAATTGTCATTTCACTCCCATTCTATGCCCCTGATTCTATTCTATTCACCAGTTCATTCTAATCATCAGATTTTTTTTTATTCATTTGATTTTTAGGTTCACTTGATAGATGTGTATTTGTTGTTCATAATTTTTATCTTTACTTTTTCTTCTTCCTCTTCTCAAAGGATACCTTTCAGCATTTCATATAATACTGGTTGGGTGGTGATGAACTCCTTTAGCTTTTTCTTGTCTGTGAAGCTCTTTGTCTGACCTTCAATTCTGAATGATAGCCTTGCTGGGTAAAGTAATTTTGGCTGTAGGTTCTTGCTATTCATCACTTTGAATATTTCTTGCCACTCCCTTCTGGCCTGCAAAGTTTCTGTTGAGAAATCAGCTGACAGTCGTATGGGTGCCCCCTTGTAGGTAACTGACTGCTTTTCTCTTGCTGCTTTTAAGATTCTCTCCTTGTCTTTTGCCGTTGGCATTTTAATTATGATGTGTCTTGGTGTAGTCCTCCTTGGATTTCTTTTGTTTGGGTTCTCTGCACTTCTTGGACTTGCAAGTCCATTTCTTTCACCAGGTAGGGGAAGTTTTCTGTCATTATTTCTTCAAATATGTTTTCTATATCTTGCTCTCTCTCTTGTTCTGGCACCCCTAAAATTCTGATGTTGGTATGCTTGAAGTTGTCCTAGAGACTCCTTACACTATCTTCATAATTTTGGATTCTTTTTTCTTTTGGCTTTTCCAGCTGGGTGGGTTTTGCTTTTTTCATATTTCATATCTTTGACTTGATTCTTGCAATCCTCTAGTCTGCTGCTGGATCTCTGTATATTCTTCTTTATTTCAGTCAGTGTATGCTTAATTTCTGGCTGGTCCTTTTTCATATCCTTGAGGATCTCACTAAATTTATCGGCAGTCTCTAGAATATTCTTGAAAAGCCTTATAACCGTGGTTTTGAACTCTATATCCAGTCGTTTGCTTTCCTCCATTTCTGTCATTTGTGACCTATTTCTTTGTCTATGCATTTTGGCTGCTTCCCTGCATTGACAGAGTGGCTTTATTCAGCTGTGTCTATGGTGGGAGAACTTCTATGCTGGAGACACCCTTATGGGGCAAGACTTACTTCAGTGGGGCTTTGGTGCCCCACTAAGTCTGCCCCCTGATTGCGTCCCTTATGAGTCTGAGGAGTTGTAGACTGGGTAGTCCCGCTTCGACCACTGGGTACACAGTCTCTTGGAACTACAAGGAGGTGCTATTTTAGCTCCTGCCTGAGGCTTCCCAGTCTTTTATATGCAAAAGCCTCTGCATGCAGCTTGGGTGGGGCAGGGTCTCAGGTAGTCTACTGGGCAGAGCAACCAGCTCTGGCGGATTCTCAGCCCTGCTCTAAGAGGCACCGGGTCTCAAGCCACTCTGGAGTTCCTCCCAGTGCCAGACAGTGCCAGACAGTCCATCTCCTCCCCTTATGATTCTGAGTCCCCAGAAACTCGCCTGGAACTGGAGTTCAGAGCCCTTGGGAGCCTGTGCCTCCCTCCGGTACGAAATGCTGCCAGCCCTTTCCACGAGCCTCTTTGCGCGCCTCTGTACCTCTGCACTTTATTTCTGCACCTCCTGAGTCTCAGTCTCTTTCTAGTTGTAGAATTTCCACTCAGCTAGCCTTCCTATGGGTCTGGGTGGTGACTGTTTTCTCTTTTCGTTGTGGTTTTGAAATAGTTGTGCCCAGCAGCAATTCCGGTGTTCACCTATGCCGCCATCTTTGTTTCTTGTTGTTTTTTATTAACTAAACTTCATGGATTAGATGAGACTTGGTTTCAAGATTCAAGTTAGTCCTTGAAATGTTAAGAAAGTGTTACAAATTTATTAATTGCCAAATTCAGAGAATACTTTTGAGAATAAAAAGTAAATTTTATGCATAGCCTTTCTAGCCATCTTAAAATGCATCGTGAATCTCAAACTACATGAAATGTCATAGAACCAGTCTAGAAGGCATTAGGTTTCTCCAGTTTGCAAACCTTTTTAATTTTTTCTCAATAATAGCTTTAGAATACACATTTGTTGCTGGCTGAATCTGGAAATCTTTGAATAACAGCATTTTAATCTCATTATTTTTATGTCCACTTGGGTTTGGTAACTATTGAAGCATGTGGCATCCCTAGAACTTTAAAGCACTAAGTGTCACCTAGAATTGAAAACAGCAAGTGTTGCTCCTGTATTTGAATCCTGTTCCTCACTTCCTAGCTGTGTGACCATATCCAAGTAGTTGTACCTTATCTATAAAATGGAGATAACCTCTGTCTCACTGAACAGGATACATGAAGTACCTGACAGTGTGACACGTAGTCAATATTAAATTTCCTATGTCCTAAATTGGATTTTCTCAGAAGTATATACTCATTCTGCAAATGGGCAGTTAAACTAGAGAAAAGATGCTTTGATTTAAAACTAATGTTAGATTTTCCAAGGACACAAAGGCATTTTTTGCTTTCTAACCAACATTCTGTAATGGATGGGTGGGTCCCCATAGAGCCCTAAACAACTGTATGGCATAGATGTGCATTTCTTTACAAAATGTGAAAAACTACTGTTTTCCTATGTCTCATTTTAACTTACTTCTCCCACTGCTCTCCAGCTCAGTAGTGTACTCTTAGCTTCCCTTATTGAGTAGCCTTGTGATCAAAAGCCAGGATTTATAAATATATCCTTGGTTAGAAGTAGGTTATCAGGTTAAAGCTTCTAAAGAACTGAAAAGAGTTAGGAAACTTAAATCAAGGGTTTGTTTCAGATGTTTTGTTTGAAATTAAAGGCTTCTCTAGAACTAAGTCTCGACAAATGGGCAGAATTCCTGTTAATCTGCAACAGAAGGGGAAATGAATGTGTAAATGCATTAGAAGAGCACAGTATCTAAAGAGGTCCTAGCAGAAGTCTTTGATATAAAAATGATACTCTTCCTTAATACGTTCAGACCTTTTCGGCATACTATGAAACATTGTATGCACTTCAATCTGTTATACAGCTATTATCTTAAGTAATTCATTACCCTTATTTAAATGCATAGCTGGATCAACTCCTGTGTGGCAGTAAAGCAGACACTTGGGATACAAAGATACTGATGGAATGCTGCAGGCCAGATCACGGTTACACTCATGACAGGTGAACGCTGGGGTCTGCCAGGGGTTTAATTTATAGCTTAGAATTTGGTAGTCTGCATGTATATATTGTAAAAAATAAAAGGGGGTATTTTCTAATTTGTCTACATATTAAAGGAGGTTTTCTGATATTTATAGTAAAATAGGGATATCTGAACGATCCCACATAAGTCTTAGTTATTATAATAGTAACATTCCACTTGAATTCTAGCTATAACTACAGAAGCAAATTTGATTTCAGGGTTCATTGTAATGTGAATTCATATGTAGTCATTTAAATTTTATAGTCTCTAGCTAATTGTGAGAGTTGACAATGTGTTGTGATTCAAATCTGTGTTTTAATATGAAATAATAATAATTATTTCTGTTGCAGTCGGGCTGTGAAGTTTTTGTTTGAGATTCTCAGTAGTTTTGATAATGAGCAGCAGAGGTTATTTCTCCAGTTTGTGACAGGTAGCCCGAGATTGCCTGTTGGAGGTGGGTACACTGTTGATGCCTGATATTGAATCTAGCTATAACTCTGTGTGTGTGTGTGTGTGTGTGTGTGTGTGTGTGTGTGTGTGTGTGTGAACTTCAGTACCAATAGCAGGATATTCTTTATTTGATTTACAGTGCCTCGTAATTATTCCAGTATGGTAATGTTTCTCAATTTTTGGTTTGTGGGGTAATTCATTAACGGATATAACGGGCAGGAAAACTCATAGAGATTTATCTTAAACACATTGAAATAGGATTACTATATACTGCAATGCTACTTTTGACATCTGTACATTATGATCTTAGATGAGAAGGTATTCTGAAGTGTGACTATTCAAAGAGGAGTCCTAACATACTCATAGAAGTATGAGTTGGTACTCTGTTTTAAAAGTTAGAAGACATAAGAAACTGTTTGCCTTCGTGTTATACAATGGCTTTTTATAGTAAATAAAGCAGATGCCAGGTCCATGCACTAAATATATATTGAATGTGTAGATTTATCATCAAGGAAGAAATAGTACCTCGTGTGTGTGTGGTAATTTACAGCAAAGCAGTGTAATGTTTTCTAATAGTCGTAGCATAAAAAAGTCATGCCAATCATTCCAGCCTGACTCCTCTCATGGCTAAGAAAGTGTTCTCTGAACTGGCTGTTTGCATCCTGTACACTTACTGAGTCCTTGGTCTCTCTTCCTTCCCTCTAAATTAGGCTTCCGGAGTTTGAACCCACCCTTGACAATTGTTCGGAAAACATTCGAATCGACAGAAAACCCAGATGACTTCTTGCCCTCCGTAATGACTTGTGTGAACTATCTTAAGTTGCCGGACTATTCAAGCCTTGAGATAATGCGGGAAAAACTGTTAATAGCAGCAAGAGAAGGGCAGCAGTCATTTCATCTTTCCTGATTACACCAAGAAATGCAGTGTCTGCCTGTTACAGCAAAAGAAAACAAATCATGATTTCTTTTCTAAATGTATCACCTGAGTCAAGGAAATATGTTACTCCTTCTTGTTGTAGGAAAAACGGCTTGCAGATGATAAAAGAGACACTTGGTTGATATTCATTAATGGCCCCATGGACTTAAAGTGATCAGGCCCTAAACCATTGTTGTGATGAGGTTTCTTTAGCAAGTTCTTGTTTAAATTATCATTTATTTGATGAGTGAAGTTTTTAACTTGCTTTGCTGTGTGAAATTTGAAAAAGGGGATGTTTTTCCAGGCTGAAACAATAAATGTCGCTGTGCAGTTTAATTCTGGGCTGTGTGTATCCATCTAGCTAAGTTTGCAGTATTGTTTCCTCCAAAGATAACTCTTGTACATAAGTACAGAAATTAAAGCTCACGCTTATTTGACAAATAGTTTAGTAGGTTAGCTCTGTGTGCTTTTCACTTCCCTCTAATTTTCTCTCCTCATTCATGCCTTGTCTGTGCAGTTCACACAGTTTTTTTGTATATGACACTCAATTGTTACATTTCATTAGCCATGGGCTTTTGTTGTTCCGTGTTCTCTCAATTAAGATATAATTTAAAAGTCAAACTTTACCTATATTGTCAATATAATTCAACCTTTGTAACTGGGTGGACTTTTCTTAGAACTTAGTTTTAATATAGCTATAGGGTATTACTTGCTGGCTTCCTACCAGTGACACACTAGGAATGTTTACATGGTGATTCCAGCAGCCACAGCCTCTGGAGCAGAGGCAAGGAAAGCTCATTCATTTCTCTTGTGTAGGTTACAAAGTGTATAGCTTGGGCCATCCAGTATGTATTCTATGGCCAGAGCATTTTGAATTGATGTAAAGTTTTAAAGAAAACAAGCAGTTTTAATTCCCTTTTGGAGTAAAATAATTTTTTTCTCCCATGATCTTGTTTAAAGTTTATGTTCATAGTCTGTCTTCCACTTTCCTCTCCCCCTCTTCCCAGCGATAACTTGGGACAAACAGTTCAGCCTTTGTCTCCACACAGATAAAAGCACCTGTAAGCAATGCTTTGTCCAGTAGTTCTATGTGCTGATTTCTCAAATCTGCAATAATTCATCAGGCTAATGTTTCTACCTGAAAATAAATAATGTTTGCTTCACCTTTTTGTTTATAGTTCTGTGCTGTATGCATAATTTGTGTAGATGTATTTCTGAAGTAAATTGTTACATCTCCATGATTCCGCGTCATGGCTGATTTTGCTCTTCAAAGATTTTATAATAGCAACTTGAAGAACATAAAATGTGGAGAGAAAATGGGAGGAGAGTCCTTTTTCCTAAGGTCAAAATTAAGCCTGTTGCATAAATTTGAGAGAATTTTCATAATTCAAATTTTTTGAAAAAGAGATGAGGTCTTTTTTTTTAATTGAACTTTGAGAAATCAAAAATTTTTTGTTTTACTGACTGCTCCAAAGTATT
Source organism: Murina feae (assembly GCA_004026665.1). Classification (NCBI taxonomy): domain Eukaryota; kingdom Metazoa; phylum Chordata; class Mammalia; order Chiroptera; family Vespertilionidae; genus Murina; species Murina feae. The sequence goes on along the minus strand of PVJC01003816.1, from coordinate 11,579 downwards.
ATTTAATTGATGTAGAAACCCCTTTGTTCCCTATCCTACCACTAAGAAGAAACTGAGTGGCTTGTTTTATTTTGATGACTCATCTTCCGCTTAAATGGCCTTACATGGAGCATCCCCCAATGCGTACTCATCCCCATGTGGCGCATCCTTCACACTGAACTCGGGCAGTGACCTCTGTGAATTGTGAGGAGCTGTTACAGTTGCTCAGGGTCCTGTCTCCCTGGTCCCTGCAGAGGCTCTGACAGGCGAGAGCAGCTGTACCTTGACGTGGAGGAAGGAGTGGCATTTCTGCAGTTCTGAAATACTATAGGAACTAAGCCGTTTAATCAAGCAGAGCTAGGTTAACAAACGAACCGATTTGTTTTCAACTGTTCTGATACTTTTTTACAAACTAAGCACAAAGATTTTTGTGTGAACATAGCATTTTGTTCTTTTTTTAATCAGCGTTCTTTTGTTAAAATTTAGACCTGTGTATAAACAAAGTAATGTCTCCTGTTAAAATATCTGTATTTGACATTTTATTCATGTTATGGCTCTGGCAGATTTGCCCTCATTGATTGACCGTCTAACCAGTACCTATGATTTTTTAATCCAGTTCTGGAGCTTGAGTGTTTAAAAGTCAGTAATTACCTGTTTAAACACTCAGTCTTTAGTCTCCACTTTTCCTCAGCAACCGTTGGTTGGTTAGGAGCAGGAAGTCTTCCCCATTGGTTAGTTAGGAGCAGTCTCTCTTGGCAGAGACCTTAATATTGCATCGGAGGGAAAATGTATTCTATTTCATTTGCTGTTACTCCAGTTATGCCTTAAATTTATTTGCTTAGTAATCCTATCAACAAGCACCAATTTTAATATATCCTTTGTATGCGTAAACAGTTAGATAGCGTCCTAATACTCTGTTGTCCTTTACTTTTGCTGAGATGGAGTCAGTCAGATGTTGGGCAGCTAACAAAGTATGTCATGGTGTGTTCGACAGTGACTGGTTTAATCTGCTTTGTATATTTTTAACTTTATTTTTAAGAAGGAAGGGAGAGGGAGTTACATGTAATTTCATCCCTTCTCCCTCCCTCCCCAAAGGGAATTGTAAGGTCTAGATAGTCTAATTGGGGACAGACATGGAGAAAGTTGTAGATACCTTAGCCTAATTCAGCAGAAACCTTAAACACAGCCACACACAAGGGTACAGATTTCTCTTTTCCTGTTCCTCAGCTCTTGGTTTCCTGTGTTTATATTGATAAACTTCCTCTCACCTTCACAGTTTATATAGAAGGTAGTACCCCAAGTCCCTCTTTTCTGCATTGGACAACACTTCAGTATGGAACTCCAGAAGGCTGTGACCAGTCACTCCAGAACTTCCCTAGGGCCACCTGTGCATAAAGTCCCTAAGGCTGGGTGACGAAGCCCCAACTTCTGCATCTAAGAAATTAGGTTCAAGTCTTGGTTTTCCACAGGAAGGATTCTCGCCAACAAATTGGAGGTTTGTCTTCCCTCTGCTTCATCAGGTCTTCCCTCTGCTTCATCAGGTTTTGAGGCTGTGCTCTGTGCTCCCAATTTTTGTCAGTGAGTTCAAACTCAGGAAATGGTGATGTCACTGATATTCCAAGGGAGGAAAAAAAGTTGAGACTTGCAGGGGAAAGACATGTTAGTGCATTCAGAAACCATGTCCTTTGAGGGTATTCTGGATGCTAGTGTCCATTCTCGTTTAGCAAAGATGATCAAACTTTTGTTATCCATTTATCTTAGTCTGGATTTTATGATCCGTTTTTCCCTACTGTAATAATTAGAATGTTGTTTGGAAATGTCATACTCTGTATTTCTAACTCTGAGAAATGCTCTTGTATGGGTCTTAGGTCTGCCATGGCAGGAGCTGGCATACCACCAGCTCAAGGGTAACTAGTGTCAGATCACTGAAAATGCTTCCTTTGTTACCTCAAAAGAAAAAGATCCCAGGCAGAATATAGCATTTATATTTCTAGAAAATGGAGCGTTGGCTGTTTTCCAAGAACTTGAAGTAAATTGTTGTGCAAGGAAAAGTTCTTAACTCTAAAGACTTGCCTGCATAAAGGAAACATTCTTTAATACTGGAAGAGGTGGTTTTATTTTTACAACAAGCCTACTCATGACCAAACCTATAACCAATTGCTGATCTCCTGTGTAAAGCATTTTTTTCTCTCTGATCTGAAACAGTGATTTATATGAACTGTTGGAATAATGGAACCTCAAACTACAGATGTGTATGTAAAATTGCATAAATGCACTGACTTCTCCCTGGATATATTTTTAATAAACAGCGTTATCCTATATGGTCAGTTTTATTAAATCATGCACAACTAGAAGGTTCTGAGCAGTGGTATGCTTGTATGGGTAGCTTTGGAAAGCTTCTTGTTTTGGTTAAGTGCCAGTAACATCAGATTATGGAAAAAGTTGTATAAGACAAATATATTCAGAGAGATGACCCTAACGCTTGCTTGTTTAATGGAGAGGTTTATACTTGTGTATAAGATAGTCCCGTGAAGTGGTGCCTTTGGGCTTGGGAGGAGCCTGTCAATGTACAGAGATAGTGTTCATGACCAGCTGCTCCAGAGCAATCTATATCACTGGAACAGAGTGGAATTGACTTAGGAAAGCAAGGGAGGTAGATTTTTTTTTTTGAGTGATTATTAAATTTAGGGGTGTTTATTTGGGGGGAGGTGGAGAACAAATGAAATATATACATACATACATACATACATACATACATACAGATACCCATCATACATGTATATGCATGCATACACACATGTTCTAAAAGAATAGTTTGTTGATTTTTAGAGAGGAAGGGGTAGAGAGAAACATCAATGTGAGAACATAACATTGATTGATCAGTTGCCTCCTGCATACCCTCTTTTGGGGATCAAGCCCACAGTCCCAGCATGTGCCCTAAGGGAAATCAAACTGGCAATCTCTTGTTGCACAAGAAGACAACCAATCAAGCCACATCAGCTGGGGCCACACATACATTCTTACATATTGTCTTGGTAACTGCATAAGGATAAAAGCATACTTTCTCTTGGTCTGTAAAGTGACTTTGTCACAGATGAAAGGGACTGCTAATGCCAACCCCATACAAAATAGGTATGTACATAAAAGTTTGTCGTCCTTGCAGTGTTGCCAATTTGTGTGGGAGCTGAAAAGCTCAGTTTTAGTTGATGCAGTGATATGAGTCGATATTGGCATGGGAATGGGGTATACAGAAGTTTACATGTTAGTGGCAGTTGCTGGCCAGTATTCCAGTAGAAAATACAGTGTCCCTTGAGACTGTGCATTTGGTAGGAGGATATGTGGCCATTTAATTATAGTTATCATAATTCACATACTTACTGTGGAACCTACAAATTCCTTCCTCTTGTCCTCAGCCAGATTAGTAACCTCAGGGTTATCTGACCTGTGTTCGCGCCCTGTAATGATGTCATCCTACCTATGCAAGGAACTCCCAAGTGAGCAGACAGGCCCCAGGAACCTCAAATCCATATTAGGTCTCCAAAAATTGGCCTTGGGGCTTGTGCAACCTTGATAGACAACTAAGGTGTTTATATCTCAAATATTCTGTTGTGGCTTCATGGCCCAGGCACTCGTGGGTGATGGCACTCTGGCAATTAAGGTTTCAGGGAGAGATTTAAATGTCCTCTATGTGACTAAGATGCATTCACTAGGAACATTAGATTAAGAATTTGCATTATTGCCCTGTCTGTGTGTACAGTGGTTGAACATTGACCTAAAAACTAGGAGGTCACAGTTCGATTCCCAGTCAGGGCACTTGCCCAAGTTGGCTGAATCCCCAGTAGGTGTGTGCAAGAGGCACACATCATTGACGTTTCTATTCCCCCCCCCCCCCGCTTCCTTCCTAAAATCAATAAAAATACATTTTTGAGATTGCTTAAGGAACAGGTCTATTTGCATTGACTGGTTGTTAATGGGTGGTTGCCATAAAGAAGCAGGTTGTTTGAAATGATTGTCTAAAACAAAGTGATGAGAGGAAAGCCCCATGTGCTCCATTTGGTGTTCCCTTCTCAGTGAGGGGTTTGGGGCCTCTGTGAGACCTTTTCATTCAGCCAGTTCTGTTCTATTTCCAAAGTATGTCCTGATCAGTCACTTCAGTGAAATAGAGTATCCAGCTCTTAGAATCCAGCGTGGTGAGAACTTGTGCAGAGCTGTGTTAAGGAGTTTTCAGCTTTCGACCTGCAGGAGGTTCAGGTGCAACTTTCTTCAGTTGTCCCCAATCCGGGTTCATCTGATAGCAGCTGCCTCCACCATGCTGCCAAAGTTCAACTCCAACAAAATCAAAGTTGTATGCTGAGGTGCACTACTGGGGAAGTGGGTGCCACGTCTGCCCTGAGCCCCAGATTGGCTCCCTGGACCTGTCTCTGAAAAAGGTTGGTGATGACATCACCAAAGCAACCAAAAATTGGAAGAGTCTGAGGATTACAGTGAAACTGACCATTCAGAACCAACAAACCCAGACTGAGGTAGTGCCTTCTTGCCTCTGCCCTGATCATCAAGAGCCTTCCAAGAGAAAGAAGCAAATACAAAATTAAACATTAAGTGAAAGTAGCACTTTTGGTAAGATTGTCAGCATTGCTTGACAGGTACAGCACCGATTGTTAGCTGAAGAACTCTCTGGAACCATTAAAGAGATCCTGGGGACTGCCCAGTCTGTGGGCTGCAATGTTTATGGCTGTCACCTCGTGACATCATAGATGATATCAACAGTGGTGCAGTGGAATGTCCGGCTAGTTAAGAATCTCAAAGGAAAATGTTTCCATTAAAGATTATTTGACAACCAAAAAAAAAGGTGATAGAGCAGGAAGAGCCCTGGCCTATTCCTAGCTAGTCATAACTAGCTAGGAGAAAAATAAATTCACAGCCACAGAAGCACAGGGTGACAGGCCCTACAACCTGACTGGTATTGAAAAGAGTTGCCAAATTCATCAGAGCCATTGACCTTAATATTTTTGGTATCTCTTGAGTTTTAAAATGAATAGATTATTTTTTTCTACCAGTAAAAAGGGAAATAGCCTCACTTAAGGGTTCATTGAAACTTGAAAACTCTGGCAGGGTGGCTCAGTTGATTGGAGCTTTGTTCTGGGCACCAAAAGGTGGTGGGTTCAATTACGAGTCAGGGCACATAACTTTCAGGCACTTCCAGGAGGCAACTGGTTGATGTTTCCTCTCTTTTCTCTTTAAGAAAGTGAGAGAAAGGAGAGAGAGAGAAAAGGAAGAAAGAGAAAGGGGGGAAAAGAAGAGGAAAATAAATGTTTTGAACTTAAATAGAAAAAAATAGAGGACAGAGCCACTTCTCCGGTCCCTTTGTTCAGGTCCTCGCAGAATTGGAATCCGGAGGTCTCCAGCCTTGTCAGTTTGTCTCCTAACCATCCACTGCCTACTTCCACTTGGATCCAGGCAACAGCCAGGCAGGTGAGAGGAAGCTTCGACCTGTGATCCTCTTCTGTTAACAGGTCATTGACCTTGTGTTTGTGGAGTATGAATAGATGCAGGTAGTACCAGGAGAGAGAATGACATCAGACAAATAGATCACTTCACTGCCTGTAGGAGGTATTTAATATTTTAACAGTGTATTTAATTATTCAGAGGCATTTCTTTTCTCCTTGTGCAGGTGATAAAAATTGCTGTGAAGCACATATAGTTTTTTTAAAAAGTTATCCAATTAAAGGGTTTGGTTACCTTTGTATTTTCAGGTTGGTGCCATTAACTGGATGACTGAGTCTTACTCCTTTTTGGGGTGACATCAATTTTGAATTTGTGTGTAAGAGTTTTCATATAAAATTGTATTTTATCCTGGTTTATTTGCTCACTTAGAAAATATTTCTATGATTGCTAGTACAACAGTTGTCTCGAGAATCAAGTTTAATTGATAAACAAATGCAGAAACTGGATGGATGGAGTAGACCTCTGCTCTCGAACTCTGTCTGAAGCCTACCGTCCAGAGCTAGCAAAGTTCTTAGCAACCACCCGGTCCAGCTTTCTCATGTTTCAGGTGGAGAAAGGAGTCAAGAAAGTTCAGGGACCTGATCGTGTGGCTGGTAAGTGGCTGAGCCAAGACTCTGAGTCCAACCTGGGCTTGCTTTCCTCCCTGGACACCTGGAAAGCTCAGGTTAGAGGACATTAGTTATCCTTCACCCCTCCCATTCATCACAAAAATCTCTTTCCCGGGGTCCTCTGCTAGGATCCTGCTCTTTACCCATGGACCCTCCTGTTTCTCAATCCATCCTTTAGAAGCTAAGTTACTAAAAGTTTCTCCCCATTTTCTTAGGAACTTTTGCTGGAATAGAATTTATGTTTAATTTCCACATCTGACTTTGAATCTAGTCACCAAAACACTTACTAGAAGTCTTTGCTCTTTTTTTTTAATCATTGGAAAAATGGGTGGTTTGTAGAATATGACTCTTCCTAGTGAATTTTTTTTCTCTATTCTCCCATTTCTCCCAGAAATTGTTATCAGTAATTTCACAGAAATCTTTTGGAAGTTACTATCCAAGGGGATAGCAAACATTGTTTTCTTACCTAGATGGCTTTTAATTAATGTTGAGACTAAATTATGCCAAAAGGAAGAGGACATTTCTAGGCAGAAAAGCTCATTTTGGTGTAGAGTTGAAATCTGCCTCCACTCCCTTAGTGACTCTCATTCTAGTACAACCTTTGGTAATCATCCTAAATAGCATCTAATCCTCTTTCCATGTGGTAGCTCTTAAAATATTTGAAATACAATTTCATTTCTACTTCTGACTTCCTCGTGCCAATATTTTTTTTCTCTAGTTACACTTGCTACATTTTTCTTAAATTCCCAGTGACCTTCCCACTCTTTTTTTTTTTTTTTGACAATGCCAGTGTTACTCAGTCTCCCTCGAGTACCTGCCATCTTTCATTTGTTTGTGTGCCCTCTTCATACGCTGGTGCTCAGACTGGGGCAAGGAGTTCTGTGCCTTCCGGCTGTCAGACCACAGGGAGATGCTCTCTCGTTGCAGACAGTTTACCTAGTTCCACGGAACCTGAGATTGTATTCACTTTCTTGGCTGCCATGTCATCGTTTTAATTAGTATTGAACATGTGATAGATGTTACCTCTCAGTCTGTTTCAGCTTGATGTTTCCATATGTCCATTCCCTTGGGCAGTGAATCATACAAATATGTGTGTACTCTTGGTTCAGAGGTTTTGGGGTCACTCCCAGGGACCACATGTGGAGAATGGGCTGTTCCAGCCTGAGACTCTTCACTAAGTATGCAGGACTGGAGTCTGCCAGCCACATGCTTGTCCCTTCTTGCCATGTTCTGGGATCCTTCTCAACCTTTGCTACGGTCACTGCAGGTCCAGAGCTCTCTCTGTCAAGGGTCTTTTCTCTCCTTGTCACTGCTGATCCAGCTACTTGTGGACAGTTTTGCAAAGGATGGGAAAGTGTCTCTTAAAATGACCAGAGGTGAAAGTGACTGAGGTTTGGGGGACAGGACACAGGCAGGACGATCTGAGGTTTGACCCTCTTAGAACTGTCAAAACTTGGAGTCTGGACCTTGCCTCTGGGAACAGGAAATGGCAGTAGGTGTTTATCTCGTATTACCTGTCTGTCCCATCACTTGCCCAAGGCCCTTTGCAACAATGATACTCTGTAGAAACCAAACCCTTCAAACTCTTGGCTCAGAAACATGCTATCAACACCCTTTCACCTTGCCTGTGAAGATGGCTGTCTCCTTTCAAGGGCTCACTTTCTCAGAGATAACACACAGCGACTATTGTTTCCATTCTAAGCTTTACTATTTCCTTCCTTCTGCTTGCTTTGCATTTAGACTGCTCTTCTTTTCCCAGTTTCCTAAGGTGGAAGGCTAAATTATTCAAAGGAGATCTGCATTCTTTATTTAATATCACATTACTGATAACCCCTAGTTGTTGAAACATTTTTATCATGCCTTTAATTTTTTGATAGTGTCTTTTAATTCTTTGAACCTGTTTATTAGAGCTCTTTTAAAATCTTTGTTTAGTAAGTCCAAAAGAAATCTTTGTCTAGGTTTCTCTTGGCTACTTCCCCCACTGTGTATAAAACACACTTTTGTTTCTTTGCCTGTTTTGTAGTGTTTCTGGTGGAAATTGTGTATCTTTTATAATAGAATGCAGCAATTCTGGAAATCATATTTCCACTCCCAGGCTTTATTGTTGTTCATTTAGTGACTTTTTAGGACTAATTTTGTACAGTCTGTATTTTTTCTCGTGTGTCCACTGGTCTCTGCTTCAATAGTCTGATGGACAGCTAATGATTGGACATTGATTTCTTTAAATGTATGCAGCAGTGCCCTAACCATTTGGCTCAGTGGATAAAGCCTTGGCCTACAGACTTAAGGATCCCAGGTTCGATTCTGGTCAAGGGCATGTGCCTTGGTTGTGGGCACATCCCTAGTGGGGGCTGTGCAGGAGGTGGCTGATCGATGTTTCTCTCTCATTGATGTTTCTAACTCTCTATCCCTCTCTCTTCCTCTCTGTAAAATATCAATAAAACATATTTTTAAAAAATGTATGAAGCAGTAAATGCTCAAGTCTGCTGGGAGGCTATGTGTGTGTGTGGGGGGGGGGGGGCAGGTTTATAACTCTGCCTTAGTCTTCACTTTTGGCTTGTGCAGAGCTTCAAAGTTGGCCAAAGATGAAAGATAGGGACTTTTCAGGTCTTCCCTGGGCATGTACACAGCCCTGCGAATGTACACTGTCTTCTTGCTTCCCAGGAATATGTCAGAGCTTTTCCAAGCCTCCTGCAGATATCTCATTCCCCAGCTTTTTCTTTTCAGTTTTTTTGTCAACCCCAAGTTGTTTTACTACCTCAGGTAGCTGCAATTTCAAACAATTGGCACGTATTGTTTGTTTACAAATGCTCTAGGAAGAGGGTTGTTCAAATGGAGTGAGCTCTGAGTAAGGTTATATAATAACTAGAGGCCTGGTGCACAAAATTCATGCGGGGGGGGGGGGGGGGGGGCAGATCCCTCAGCCCAGCCTGCACCCTCTCCAGTCTGGAACCCCTCAGGGGATGTCTGACTGCCTCTCATAATCCAGGACCACTGGCTTCTAACCGCTCGCTTGCCTGCCTGGTCACCCCTAACTCCTCTGCCTGCCTGCCTGATTGCCTCTAACTGCTCCCCTACCAGCCTGATTACACCTAACTGCCTCTACCTTGCCCCGCAGGATTCCCTCCTCTGGCTGGCTGCAGGCATTCAGGACCCAGGCTAGCTTTGCCTGGGCCAGCTGCAGCCACAGGGGACTGTGGGTGGGCGGCTTTGCCCAGATTGTAGCTGCAGGTGCCAAGGCGGCTTGTCCCTCTCCTTGGCTGCAGGCACTGGTGCCCAGGACCGCAGGGCAGGCAGCTTGTCCCTGTCCCGGACTATAGGCACAGGCGCAACCATTGGCACCCAGGACTGCGGGGTGGGCAGCTTGTCTCTCCCCTGAGCTGCAGCCCCAGCCACTGGCACCCAGGACTGTGCGATGGATGGCTTTTCCCTCTCCTGGGCCACAGGCACAGGTGCAGCCGCTGGCATCCAGGACCATGGGGTGGGAGGCTTGTCCCTCTTCCAGACTGTAGCCTGGCTGGTCCCTATTCCTCTCTTGTGAGCTCATTTGTGCCTGGCTGGTCCCCATTCCTGACTCTCCAGTGTTGAGTGTCAGCTGTTAATGCATGATGGCTTGAGGGCGTTACAACATGAGGGCGTGATGACCATTTGCATATTAGCTCTTTATTATATAGGATAAACAGAGTTTTGGGGATTCAGCCCAACAGGTCACATAGTGACAGTGCTCTGAGGATAGAATTTGGGGGAACTCCAGACCCATTTTTCTCCCTTGAGGAGCTGCTAGGCTGACGACTTTCACAACTCCCATATTTGGGGGGCTGTTGTTTTCAAGGTTCCCATGGAGCTGGGGAATGAGAGGGGACTAAGGCAAGCTCCAGCACAGAGCTCAGTGTTCTCACCGAGATTCAGCAGGTTTTCTTGAATGGGTGTTCCTCAGGTGCCACAGGCATGCAGTCAGTGTTCTCTCTTGTTTTGTGGAGGTGTGGATTTTCAGAGGTCCTTCTTCCACCATTTCAGAAATGTTTCTACAGGAATTTGGTAATAGACTTGTGTGTGTAAGTGTGTGGGTGGGTAAGTGTGTGTGTGTAAGTACCCCCTGACTTCTTTCTAAAAATACACATAACCACTGGAGAGATAGTTGGAATTCATCAAATTACTTCTTTTATTAACCCTGAATGAGAACTTCATCATAGTGGTGATAGGGTTAGTGAGAGAGCAGAGGGCCAACCACAATGGAGGCACTAAAGAGAGAACTCTTCTATGTCCCTAATTTTCTGGAAAGCGCATCCCTGTGGGTCAGGGATGATGGGTGATGTGTGTGTGTATGCACATACATTCACATGGTTAGGAAATTCATGGTTAGGAAATCATGGGAGAGGCCAGGAGATAGGCTGCTCCTGGCCTGGAGGTTGGAAGGCAGGAAGCTGGTCTTCCAGGTCGTGTGTCTCTCTGGGTGGGTCCCTCTTTTCACTTTAGTTTTAGTGTCAGTGAAAACAATGTTGAATTACTAGCCTAAGGTACTTCTGGCTAGAAATTTTATAATTCTATGAGTGAATTAGAAGCCTGCAAAATATAGCAAACCACATTTAAAGTGAAGTAGTAAGCGCTTGAAGCGTTTAAAATTTATTATTTTTCAAAAGTATTTTTCTCTTTTATATAACAATGAAACAAAAGAACTACCAAGCCCCACATTGACATGAGACATCTTTACTCTTTACTGGTAACGATGGACCAAGTGCTCTGATTTAGCCACTGTCCCGAGTGACGCCTTTCTTTCTGGGAGCAGAGCAATTGTGTGACTCATTGGAGGAAGGAAGCAGCCACTTGCCCAACCAAGGCCAGATTACACACAGATGGGGTCAGGTCACTGTCACCAAAATTAATAATGGAGGATGGATGGTTGTGTGGGGTACCAATAAAGTGTGTTGATAAATCCTCTCATTTAAGGAGTTCTGCTGAGACCAGGAGTTGAGTTGGAAGCACATTTTGTGAACTGAATTCCCACTGGGGATCTCAGGGTTTCTTCCAGTGCCCCTAACATCCAGGAGGCTTAATTTATCAGCTTACCTTTTATCACCAAGGCTAGTTCTACTTGAAGCAAAATAGTGCTATAAGCAAGTCTCCTGCAAGGCTTAACCACATTTCCCTACTGCCCTAGATCTGCATTGATTGCATGCTTTTGGCTCTGTGTGTGCCTCCAAGATAAGCCTCAACTTCATTCACTGCCAGAGGTAAATGACTGGCAACAGCCTTTAACTTTTCCCAGTAATGTTTTCAAATGAAGAGGGGGGACAACTTCAAGCACACAAACATCAGAATTATAGGGGTGCCAGAAGAAGAGAAAGAGCAAGATATTGAAAACCTATTTGAAGAAATAATGACAGAAAACTTCCCTCACCTGGTGAAAGAAATAGACTTCCAAGTCCAGGAAGCACAGAGAACTCCAAGCAAAAGGAACCGAAAGAGGACCACACCAAGACATATCAT